>BSBK01008752.1:2500-217805 GCA_027943335.1 Chamaecyparis obtusa | reverse complement strand
TAGCTAGATGGACTTATGCATTAAACACTAAGAAGAGAATAAGGGAACAATCCCTAGTAATGGCAATGCCAACATTGACAGTCCCCAAGATTGAGGAATTGATGAAGACATATTCCAAGAGATTTATAGTGAATAGTAGAGCACTACAAATACTTGGTGAAAATCTGGTAGAAATTGATGAGAATAGTCAGTTGCTATGGTCTTCTTGATGCAGGAGCATCCTAGGATTTTTGGCAATCTTGTATCAACCAAAAATATGTTTGTTTTTTATAGTAGATTGTTAGTTTTGATCTTGGTTTAGAGAGTTCTTGCTTGGTTTGGGAGACTATTTGCTCAGTTTGTATGGTTACCAGGGTGCTCAGTCTCTGAAGAATGCTCGGTGACTAAAGGTGTCGGTTCACTAACACTGATGAAGGGTGCTCCCCTTAATACCACAACCACATAAGAGAAATAGAGAAACAACAACAATAATATGCAAGAACAGAAAATTGGCTTCTTATTATCTCCACAAATGTGGAATTACAAACTTTCAGAATTACAATATGCAAAGCCACATGGGAATTCCCTTACAATATTTTGTAGGAAAAAGCCTCGAATCAATACCCAGATCTACTACCCAGAACTATTCTGAACTCCCAAGACAATAATACAGCCTTCCTTATATAGGCAATTTTCCACCGCCTGGGAAGGTTCCAGAATTTTAGCCAATAAGGCCGACCAAACTTAGAATTATTTTATTTTACATTTTATTACATCATAGTCGGCTCAAGATAACCTTTGAAACCCGAATAGAAATTTTGAAGAAAATTATTTTCCGCCATTTCGGGTGGCCCAACTTCCGAAGACCATAAGTCATCACCAGTTGACCCGATCAGTTATTATAACCCCATTTTGGAAACACCACGAAGCGCTCTACAAGATTTACCGGCACAAGTGCCCATCACCCAAATTTTTGACCTCATCCGGGGCATCTAAAGCCTTCAAAACTGAGTTCAAAGTTTCTGTACCCTGCTGCCAATACTGAAAATCTTCAATATCTTCCAATATACACTTGATCTGGCAATGAAATTTTACTGGCAGACTTATATGACCAAAATGAACCTCCAAGAAAGAAATCAGATCATTCTGAGCACATACAAAAATTACCAAAAATAGTAACTTTCCATAAATAGCAGCTCTGCACAAAATAGCCATTATTGAATGCAAAAATAGAAATATTTTTGGGTGATGCAAGATTGCTCTTACACCCAGGATGCTCCTGCATCAGACACCCGGGGTAATTTGACAAGTGACCCTGTCACGACTCAGGTGTGTAGAGGAAAACCAAGATGGCTAACCTCCTCCTTTGTCAGCCATGATGAATCTTCAACAGGTCATCCTTTCCACTTGACCAGATATTCTTCATATGTCCTGTTCCTTGTGCTTCTGCCAACACGACTATCCAGTATATCTTCGATCTCCTTAGTGTTTGAACTAGTTGCTGGAATACTCCACTGTGCTACTGTGATCTCATCTTCAACACCTCCTTCATGATACTCTGTCAGATCTGAAATGTTAAACACTGGTGAAATATTTAGCTCAGTAGGCAATTCTACCTCATATGCATTCCCTGAATCATGTTTCTTCAGTATCCTACATGGTCCAAACTTCTTCATTTTCAGCTTGTTATATGTACCAACTAGAAACCGCTCCTTCCGCAAATGAACCATGACTTCGTCACCAACTTGAAATTCTTTATACCTCATTTTCTCATCTACCTTAGCCTTATACTGTGCATTCATCTTGGTAATATGTTTCCTCACCTCTTCATGGATGTTCTTCAAGTGTTCTGCAAAATCCTCAGCTTCAGCACTACTTATTTCTCCTTTATCTATCTTCCTCAATTCAGATGCATTTCTTGGACTATTTCCATATACAATCTGGAATGGTGATTTACCAGTGCTCCTGTTGACAGAATTATTGTATGCAAATTCCACCTGTGGTAAAATCAAATCCCATCCTGTTGGCTTATCTCCAACCAAACATCTTAGAAAATTTCCCAAACTCCTATTCACCACCTCTGTCTGTCCATCAGTCTGTGGATGATGTGATGAACTAAACTTCAAATCTGTCTTCAACTTCTTCCACAATGTACGCCAGAAATATCCAACAAACTTAGTGTCCCGATATGAAACTATGGTCTTTGGCAAACCATGAAGTCTCACTACTTCTCTGAAAAACAATTCTGCTACATGAACAACATCATTAGTCTTCTTGCAGGGAATAAAATGTGTCATCTTTGAAAATCTGTCAACTACCACAAAAATTGAATCGTGGCCCCGCTGTGTCCTCGGTAAACCAAGAACAAAGTCCATACTGATATCCTCCCAAGGCTTCTCTAGTACAGGTAATGGCTAATACAACCCTATATTCTGCTTCACTCCCTTCGCCATCTGACATACTCGGCAACTCTGTACAAACTTCTTCACATCTTGCTGCAACTGTGGCCAATAATAATTCTCACTAACCAAACCAAGGGTTTTATCACGACCAAAATGTCTAGCCAATCCTCCGCTATGCTTCTCCTTGATGAGATTCTCCCTCATAGAACTTCGTGGAATGCACAACTGACTCCCTCTAAATAGCATATCATCCTGGATGATGAAATCCAACCATTTCATCCTGTCTAGAGTAACAGGTTCTGTACAAGCTTTCCGAGCTTCACCAAAATCAGGATCCTCTGGATATAAATTCTTGAGTTCCTTGAACCCAACCACTTCAATCTGCATTTCTGTCAGCAATAGTTTCCTTCTGCTAAGAGCATCTACAACCCTATTAGACTTTCCACTCCTGTTTTTCAAAACAAATGTATAACTCTGCAAAAACTCAACCCATTTCAAATGCCTTTGATTCAATTTTCCTTGACTATTCAAATATTGCAAAGATTGATGATCAGTATACAAAACAAACTCCTTGGGAAGCAGATAGTGCCTCCACTTTTTCAATGCTTGAACTATAGCATAAAATTCCTGATCATAAACAGAATATTTTCTCTTGGCATCATTTAATTTCTCACTGAAATAAGCAACAGGTTTACCTTCTTGGCTCATAATAGCTCCTATTGCAGTACCACTAGCATCACAATCTACTTGAAACACCTTATTAAAATCTAGAAGTGCTAAAATAGGTTGTTTTGTAACCTTTTGTTTCAACAATTGAAAACTCTTTTCTGCCCCATTAGTCCACTTAAACTCTTTTCTATCCCCTCTCATTGTTTCAGTCAAGGGTCCACAAATACTGCTAAAATTTCTAATAAACTTTCTGTAAAAGCTAGCTAGACCATGAAAAGATCTTACCTCAGTAGCACTCCTTGGAGTAGGCCATTCAAGGATAGCCTATACCTTCTCTGGGTCCATTTTTAGACCTTCTGCTGAAACTACAAATCCCAAATACACTAACTCTTTCTTCACAAAACTGCACTTCTTCAAATTAATCAACAATTTCTCATCCCTCAACTTCTCAAATACCATACGAATATGCATCATATGCTCATCCAATGTCTTACTAAAGATCAAAATATCATCTAGGTAAACAATGACAAACTTACCCAAAAATTCTTTCAGAACCTCGTTCATGAGCTGCATGAAAGTGCTCGGTGCATTGGTTAGCCCAAAAGGCATGACTAACCACTCATACAGTCCTTCCTTTGTCTTGAAGGCAGTCTTCCATTCATCTCCTTCTCTGATCTGAATCTAGTGATATCCACTCTTCAGATCTATCTTTGAGAAATACACAGCTCCACTCAAACAGTCCATAATATCATCCATTCGTGGCAATGGAAACCTATACTTGATTGTGATCTTGTTTATTGCTCTAGAATATGTACACATCCTCCATTCTCCATTGTTCTTTGGTGCTAATACCACTGGTATAGCACAGGGACTCAGACTCTCACGGATCAATCCTTTCTGTAACAGTTCATGTACTTGTCTGTTCAACTCCTCACTTTCTATAGGTGTCATTCTGTGTGCTGCCTTATTCGGATAACTCGCTCCTGGGATCAAGTCCATCTGATGACTGATCTTTCTGACTGGTGGTAATCCATCAGGCACGTTATCAGATACAATATCCTGAAACTCATTCAGCAAATCTGCAACTTCTACAAGAACATCTTCTACTTCCTCTTTACCAACTTTTGGAATTAAAGCAAAACATACATGCTCATGCCTCATACCATCTAGGAAATTTCTTCCATCAACAAAAGTTATCCTTGCATTACCACATACCTTTTCTTCAGTCTCCTTCAATGGTTTTAGCTTATGTCGCACTCCATCCTTTGTCAGGGAATAGGTATTCGCACGGCCATCATGTACAGCACATCTGTCAAACTGCCATGGTCTACCCAACAACATATGACATGCATCCATAGATATGATATCACACAATACCTCATCTTGGTATCCGCCAATCTTGAACTTCACCAGACATTGTTCATTGACCATGACCCTGTGGTCATCCTGTACCGAGGCAATCCGATATGGATGTGGGTGTTTCTGTCTCTTGAGCTTCAACTTTGTGACCATCTCTTCTGACACAAAATTGTTAGTGCTTCCACTATCAATAATCACATCACAACATTTACCTTCACACTTGCACCTGGTGGGAAACAGGCTCCTCCTTTGCTCAGGTTCATTCTTACCACTCGACAGGACTCTTCTGTTAATCAATGTTTCTCCTCTTTCAACATCTTCAGAATTTGATGATCTGGCATCTTCATCTACATGTGCAACTCTGGCCTGGCCTTCATTTCTCCTATCTGTTCTGCCTTGGCGCTGAGGACATTCAAATGTCCTATGACCTTCTTCTCCATAGTGAAAACATGTTCCACGGAAGCCACCTCTTCCAGATCCTTGTCCTCTTCCTCTTCCTCTTTGATCTCTATTATTCTAATCCTGGAAGAGATTGGAATTATTTCCTCGCTGATTCTGACTGGTACTGGCCTCATCCTTCTTTTTTGGATCTTCATTTCGGCCACCATATGACCATCCACCAGATCGTCCACCGCGACCTCTTCCATTTTGTCTGCTCTTGAACTTCTTGTTCAGCTTTTCCTCTACTTTTAGGGCAAATTGGTATGCCTCCTCAATACTATTCATTCAAACCAGATTCAACTCCTCCTGAATGCTTGGCCTTAACCCATTAAGGTATCAGGCAACTTTCTCCTTATCAGCTTCTGCATGGCCTGTTCTGATGAGGAGTCGATAGAACTCCTCTGTATACTCCTGAACAGATCTTCTTGCTTGCTTCAAACTTTGCATTTTCTTTAGTAGATCAAGCTCATAATCAAAAGGAATGAACTGTCACTTCAATTTATCCACCATCCAATCCCATCTTGTGATTTTATCTTTCCCTCTTCTATTTCGCTCCAATTGAATTTCTTGCCACCAGATCTTCGCATGACCTTTCAGTCTGGCCTTCGCAAATTTGACCCTATCAGGGTCCTCAACATCTTCATACTCAAAATATTCCTCACATTCATTGATCTAGTCGATCAATTCCTCTGGGTTAAGATTTCCAGAAAATGTAGGAACCTCAATCTTAGGTGTTTTCCCAATCTTGGAAATCGCCCGAAAAAGTCTTTCTTCCTCCTGGTTCACAATTTCAGCTTCTCCTTCTTGATATTCTTCTTCAGCTTCATCCTCGCTTTCGTCTCTGACATTAAGATTCATTCCTCTACGAATCTCTTCTTGTAATGCTCGCACTTGTCTCTACAGCTCTCTAACCTCAGGTGTTACAACACCAGCTCTTCCGCCACGTTCCCTTCATAGAGGCATTTTCATGATGCGCACTGAAACCCTAGCCACAGTCCTGGTGCAAACTGCCTCACAGTCGGTGATCTATTTACACACTCAAGAACTCCTGCTCTGATACCACCTGATGAAGGGTGCTCCCCTTAATACCACAACCACATAAGACAAATAGAGAAACAACAACAATAATATGCAAGAACAGAAAATTGGCTTCTTATTATCTCCACAAATGTGGAATTACAAACTTTCAGAATTACAATATGCAAAGCCACATGGGCATTCCCTTACAATATTCTATAGGACAAAGCCTCGAATCAATACCCAGATCTACTACCCAGAACTATTATGAACTCCCAAGACAATAATACAGCCTTCCTTATATAGGCAATTTTCCACCGCCTGGGAAGGTTCCAGAATTTTAGCCAATAAGGCCGACCAAACTTAGAATTATTTTATTTTACATTTTATTACATCATAGTCAGCTCAAGATAACCTTTGAAACCCGAATAGAAATTTTGAAGAAAATTATTTTCCGCCATTTCGGGTGGCCCAACTTCCGAAGACCATAAGTCATCACCAGTTGACCCGATCGGTTATTATAACCCCATTTCGGAAACACCACGAAGCGCTCTACAGGCTTGGCCAGCGCAAGCGCCCATCACCCAAATTTTCAACCTCATCCGGGGCCTCTAAATCCTTCAAAACTGAGTTCAAAGTTTCTGTACCCTGCTGCCAATACCGAAAATCTTCAATATCTTCCAATATACACTTGATCTGGCAATGAAACTTTACTGGCAGACTTATATGACCAAAATGAACCTCCAAGAAAGAAATCAGATCATTCTGAGCACATAGGAAAATTACCAAAAATAGTAACTTTCCATAAATAGTAGCTCTGCACAAAATAGCCATTATTGAATGCAAAAACAGAAATATTTTTGGGTGATGCAAGATTGCTCTTACACCAGGATGCTCCTGCATCAAACACTCAGTAAGGAATGTGTTTCTTGGTCATGCTTGGTATGGTTGGTTGACTGGCACCCGATTATTTTCTCTATTGCTCGGTGTTCTTACTTATCGACTGGATTATTTTGATGAATCATCTTGGCCGACTGGTGCATTTAATTTGGGTTGCACTCCTCAAGTTATGGATTGACCGTTGTACATGTGGGGACCTAGATCTGGCATGTTGCATTCTTCTATGTGGATCTGATGACCATTGGGGCCATCTTTTGAAGAGTTTATTTATTTTTTAAGGCTATGTGAGAGCCGACGGATGTTTTAGCATTTAATATTTGTTTGTAAGATTTAATTGTTTCATCAGCCAACTTGTGGCTAGGAATTAGTATTTATAGGATGCTTGGGTAGATGTTTGAGGGGAGGAGATTAGATTTTTGGTTAGAAGCTTAGTAGCCTACGAGCTTAGGAGCAAGAAGATTTCTTGGAAGTTTGAGTACAAGTTTAGATCTTTCCTGGGTGCCTACCAGTGTGCTGCCTATCACAGACCTAGACTAGCTAGATGCTGATGTTTAAAAGACTTGGATCCTATGAGATCTTGTAGACTATTACTTGCTTTGTAATTGGCCATAACCGAGAAGGCCTTACAGCCTGGCACATTGCATGTAATCGATGTTTTCATGAATCAAGACTTCTGTTTCATTGTAGATCTATTGTTGTCATTGTGTATTTCCACTACATATTGGTTTGGCTGCAAGGTTGGTCTGTCCTTAATTGGATTCACCAACCTTGACTACGTTACTTCTATTCTACAAGCCCAAGCTAAGGCAGACAAGATGGCTTTGGCCATAATACCTATAAGGAAGACTAAAATAAAAGGGAAAGGCTTCCATTTAGATGATGTAGATCTGGCACCTAAGAACCTCATTGAGCTATCAGACATTGAGGCACCTAATACTAATGTTGCCACTAAGTAGCAAGAAATAAACCAGGATGCACCTGAGCAGGTGATAATATAGGGAATCATTAATGGTTCAAATGATGTACTTATAAAGGACATCGCTAATGGAGACCCTAATGATGTCAAGGATGATGAGGAAATCATAGTTGTTGGAGCTCAATAAGAAGAACAAGACCCCACCAAGCCAATAGTAAGTATTATAATGGGTGACCTTCCTATATTGGTTCAAGTAGTATAAATCATAACACAAAAGGAGACTGAAGGCTCAATCCCCAAGCAACAAAAGGATATAATACGGGAGCAAGGAACAATCACTCAAGGCACTGTAGAGATAAATGAGCCTAAGGAGAAAGAGTCTAACACACAAGCATATACTACCAAGACCACACCTACTAACACTACATCAGAGGATCCAACCCAATCGACCGAGACTCAGGTCACTAGAAGAAGGATGAAACAGTGTCAACTGAGCAAGACAAGACAAATGTAGAGGTAAAAAATCTAGTTCCATTTGTTAAGGTATCTCCACAAGAGCCCAAGAAGAAGAGGAACAAACATGGAAAAGGGCCAGTCACCTTGGATAAAGTAATTGAAATTCTTGAGTGTGACCTAAGGACCTTGGACTATGAGTAATTGAGAAATTATGGAGAGTTGTGCACATGAAAGGCCGCACAAGAAAAACTCAGGATGGAGAGTAAGAGCAAGTAGATCTTAGAGGATGTAAGAGACATTCTTTAGTAGGTTGTTCTTGACGTCCAAATAAATGAAGAAACACCTATTTTGGACCAACTTGCAACTCTTACACATCATATCAATACCCCAGACATAGATATTGAGAAAAGGATAGAAGAAAGGGAAGAAGTAAAAATTCAAATGAAACTTGTAGAAAAGATCAGCCAAGAAGTGGCAATAAATAAAGTAAATATTTCTAAGGTTATAACCAAGCTTCAAACTATAAGTCAGAAGATAATACAAATTTTGTTGAAGTTATGCATTGTGGAAACATTCACTGTCGAGGTCAGAGAGAAGATCAAGAAGCTAGATGCAAACATCTTAGCTAGTGCAAATGCTTCTCTAACTGAGACAAATGCTTTCCATAAGCATATCCTTACACTACTACATTTGAGGCCATATTCTGATGGTCATTTGTCATATTTTCAATACCTATTTGTTGACAATTTGATAGATGTGTCAGTCGGTGTTTTTGTGTTGCAAATTGAGATGGAAGTGATACCCATCAGTTGTTTGACATCATTTTCCATCAAAAAATGCCACATTAATACTGAATTTATGATGGGATCTCATACGGTATATCTATCAGAACTCTGACAAACATCTGTCAAATATTTTGTTAGATTCACGACACCTATGCAATGCTTCTCTGATAGGAAAACCCATTAGAGAGATAGAATTCCCATCGAAAATATCTATCAAAAGTGGACTCTCTCCAATATTATAACAGTTAGAAGTGTGATGGATAGGCAATGACTCTCTAACAAGATGACCCCTCGTATATATAGCACTCCTATTGCACTAGTATATCAAAATTGGGTTCTTTTTGATGTTATACCTATCGGGAAGGTGATGTATATGCAGTGTGTGTCTGATAGGAAAATTTGTCTGATGTATAGCACTACTATAAAAAAAAAATATAAATCCAATTGAAAAAGCGATGGTTATGCACATTAAAGATAAAAGAGCTTAAGAGACCATCATATTTGGTCTTCGTCTTTGGCCAATATACTGACAAAACATTTTACCTTTTGTTAGCTCATCAAATGAGCAGATTTGAAAGAATTTAATAGAATATTTTCATGATAAAATATATTATTTAAGTTTTCATTCCATGAATTTATCTACTTCATGCACTTGTAGACTATAAGGACAGTGATAAAGAAGCATCTCCTCTCATGGCCTACATTACTCAAGCCATGAGAGGGAATGTTTTTTTATGGTTGTCCTTGTAGTTTACAAGTGTGTGAAGTAGATAAATTCATTCAGCGTCAAATTAAAATAATGTACGTTATACATGAAAATATCATCCATTAAATTCTTTCAAATTATCGCATTTGATGAGCTAACAAAATGGAAAATGTTTTGTCATTAATATGGACCAAAGATGGAGACCAACTATAATGGTATCTTGAGGTATGTTATCTTTAGTCCTAGCTACTGTGTAAGGCCTAGAAGACTTATACCTATCGATCATCAAGAATAATCACCGCCTTGCCTTTATGTACACTACACAGTATCCAATATAAGAGAAGGAAAAAAATATGAATGGATAAAAGAAATGAAAGATACAATAATATTATCTTGTTTTTTGCCTTCTCATAATTAATCCTAGTCTTGTAAAATTAATTTTATACGATCACTAGCACATTTCGTGCATGGATGAGAAACAGTATCAAAAGTTTCTAGATTCTAAGAAGAGGTATGAGTGGAGGCCAAAGAAGGGATATTTGTGAAGGTTTTATAGATTTAGGTTATTGAATCATCATCTCTACACTGGCACTCAATCTAGAAACCCTCGTATGTATATAGACACTCTAGCAAATCTCCACATCTAGAAAATCTCCACAAAAATCCCTTCTGGCCTCTACTACATATACATCTTCTTAGAATCTAAAAATTGTCCATCATTGGTTGTCATCAATATAGGAATAAAATTGTGAGAAAATGCTTAATCCCTAATTCAATCTTTTACAAATAAAATTGTGTCAAAACACTTAAAGAATAAGGAAAGCTCACAATGTTTAGAGACACACTTGACTCCAAGTGCCATGTACAACAAAAATAATTTGTCCAATTTGGATAGTTTATCCTCTCAAAGTTTTAGGTTAGCATGCAATAAGTTACATGTGTTATTGGTTGGGAAAAAAGTATGAAAATGTTGTTTCAAATCTTCATAAAAATAGTGATATATGGGATCAGGTATGAATCTTATTAGAGGAGTGTTTCTAAAGGAAGATGAGGGTTTAGTAGTATGCAAGGGTGAGTCTCATATGTGACTATCTCAAGTAATTATATAACTATCATAAGTTAACAATGAATTGGTATTGTGTATCTTAAGATAGAATCAATGATTGGTGTATTAGCTATTTAGGGAAATGTGATAGGAGTTTCCTACATGTGGGATAAGTGGGAGTCTAAGGTACAAGGATAGACCAAGAAAAGGGTTTGATTGAAAGGTATGTTGCAGTGAGAAATTAAAAGGGATAGTCACAATCTATTCAATGTTTCCATGTGTTGGAAGAGTTGTAAAGTCTTGTGAGGGCATGAGAGTACCATTAAGGTCTTGAGAAGTACCCACTATTCTTGGAAATGTGGTCATATGGCCCAAACAAGGAATCAAGCATACAAGGGAGTATAGGTATACACTTACATCAATCAACGTATACAAATGTAGATAATAAATAACACATGGAGAGAAATTTACATATAAATCAACATATAAAATAGAATACCAATGCAACTCAACCACAATACAATGATGTACTACTCATTTCTATTGGACCTAGGTGCGAGAGTACTAAGCATAGTGAGCATCCATAACTACACGAGTCATATCTGATTTTTAGGGATTCAATATAGTTGCACAAGACACTCCAAGAATTCTTGTGAATTAAATGACCATCTACAACTCATGCAGGTCTATCATTATATCCACAAATCAAAGGTTTCTACTACTCGTATGGGTCAATGCATGACATTTGAGGATTCCATGGTTCTTACTACCTATACAAGTCAATAAATGACATCCAAGGATTCCAATTTATATTACTCAATATTTATACCTATTCATTTTATTACATTTTCACTTTTATGTGTCCTATTGGTGCATTCAAATTTTGAATAAATTTGAAGTGTACATGTTAAAATTTTGCAAAGGTATAAACAATGCACCCTTGAAAACTTTTTCTAAAAGGACTACTTTGAGAGATAATAATTTCAAGCTTAGTGAATGTTGTAAGAAATAATTTGGTAATATGTTCTACTACTATCATTAAGCACAACTTCCATGTACAAAAAAAATAATCTGTCCAGTTTGGATAGTTTATCCTCTCAAAGTTTCAGGTCAGCATGCAATAAGTTACATGTGTTTTTGGTTGGGAAAAGTATGAAAATGTTGTTTCAAATCTTCATAAAAATATTGATATATGGGATTAGGTATGAATTTGATCAGAGGAGTGTTTGTAAAGGAAGATGAGGCATGCAATAAGTTAGACATGTTTTTGGTTGGTGAAAAGTATCAAAATATTATTTCAAATATTCATAAAAATAGTGATATATGGGATCAGGTATGAATCTGATTAGAGGAGTGTTTATAAAGGAAGATGAGGGTTTAGTAGCATGCAAGGGTGAGTCTCAGATGTGACTATCTCAAGTAATTATATAACTATCATAAGTTAACAATGAATTGGTATTGTGTATCTTAAGATAGAATCGATGATTGGTGTATTAGTTGTTTAGGGAAATGTGATAGGAGTGCCCTACGTGTGGGAGAAGTGGGAGTCTAAGGTGCAAGGATAGACCAAAAAAAGGGTCTGATTGAAAGGTATGTTGCAATGAGAAGTTAAAAGGGACAGTCACAATCCATTCAATGTTTCTATGTGTTGGAAGAGTTGTAAAGTCTTGTGAGGGGATGAGAAGTACCATTAAGGTCTTGAGTATGATCAAAGAGGTATGCTAGTAGTCAAGGGAATGAGTTGGTTCTATCATAGGGAATAGGAGGGGTGGAATGTAAATAGTTAAGTTGAAGTATAAGTAATTAGTCTTGAAGTATCTATGTGAGAAAATACTTAATCCCTAATTCAATCTTTGAAAAATAAAATTGTGAAAGAACGATTAAAGAATAAGGAAAAGACAATAACCATACCTTAACATTATCTCCTATTCCAACATTCTTGTCAATAATTGCCCTTTTCACATGGTTATCTCTTTCGATGCCAATTGGGAGACCCCATTTTCCTAAAAGCAAGATTCTCTCTTCATCCATCTGCACATAATCATATAAATATTAAGTTCAATGAATTCTTTAATTTGAGGTAAGAGTATCAAAGAAAATATCTAAGGGAAAAGATAAGAAAATATATACAAAATTTTCTTAACATGAATATAACTTTAGTGATAATACAAAAATAAAATCAAAGTTAAACAAGAAAAGTAGGATAGAAAGAGCCAATACTATGTAGTAATCAGCTCCGATGAGTAAGGCATCCTCAATAACTGAACCTGTTGAAATCCAGGATCGTAGTCCAACAACAGAATGATGAACTTTGTAGTTTTGCATCAAGAAACAATACAATAAATTCCTAGAGTATACACATTATCATACATGTGTGCTTATGTTCATGATGAAATATGATGTTAATACCCTCTAAATGAGACTATGCATGCAAGAATCAACATATAACTTAATACTCAAGAAGTGACAAAGACCCTTTAATGTGGCTATATATGTAAGAAACAATATAAAATTTACCATTATAATACATCCCTCCCCAATAACATTGTTAGTGACATCTGCATCAAGCATCTTTGATGGTGGCAAAAATATAGACTATGTATATATTGGAGTTGATCTATCATAAAAACCACCAAGCAGAATAAACTCTCAGTGAAGAGATCTAATGACAGTTACCTGATATCTTATCAACTAAACATAATATTTTTATGAAAAATCACTTAACATTACTAGATGTCAAATCTAAAATGCCAACAATGAACCATCTTGAATATTGTAAAATAGAAAACCTGAAATCCAGAATAGGCTTCTTGGTGATACCCAAATTCACATTATAAAATGCCTCAATGGTACTAATATCTTCCCAATATCCAAGAATGAGTAAGTGAAATAAATCATAGACATCAACATCAACCTTCCCCAATGGAGCACAAAACAAGAAAATTAAAAACAAGGCCTAAGGCCTATCATAGTCGAAGAGTTGCAAAAACAATCATTGAATACCTAGCCCCTTCAACATTTCTAGCTCCCAACTCCATTGGCCACCCTACTACATTTTCAAACCAAACAAGTCTATACAATAATCAGTCCAAGGCATAATAGAAGACATAACATTTTTGGCATTATGATATTAACTTACCAATACCATTGGATATCGATTTCTTTTAAAAAATAGTGGAGAAAAAATAAATGATTTCTTGATTTAATAAAGCCTTGGCACATTCTAGAAATCAATTATTATTTAATTAAAAATTAATTAGTTCTTGTAACTCCAAATGAACACAACAAACCCCACAACATAGGGTTCTCAACTCTCTGCATAGCTTCTCAGAAAAAAAAATATTAAGGGGTCACTTTAAAAAAATGAACCATTGTATTGTTTAGTCCCTATGATAATATTAACTTGAAATTGTTCAAAATCTTGTCATAAATATCATAGTATAAGGATGGACCATTTCCATAATGTTAGATGAGATGAATATACATTCTTTGAGAAATCACCCTTACCTACAACTTACAACTCCAAGATAGATTCTAATACCTTCCCCTACATCCATATAGACCACTTCAACCGTCACATACCCACTCTCTTCATCGGGTATCTTATAATCAACACTAGTGCTTAGTAAGTGTTCCCTTCACTAGGACTTCACCAGACTTGTCCATGTTCCCTCATCATTTGGCACCCTTCCCTGCATCCAAAACTAGATATAATACATATAGTACATCCAAGGCATCTCCCACAAAACCACAATTAACACCAGGGTGGGAATTCCCTTACATATTAGGTGATTTCAACCCTTAGCCACTGACTGTACCTATAATGCCAGTCCTGTTCCTGAATACCAATCAAGTTCTTGACTATAATAACAACAAAAATAATGTAAAAACTATAGAAATGTTAAATAATATGCAATGAAATGTTTCTATGTCATAACCTATCCAAAAGCACGTTCAATCGTTCATTTAGATTCATTGTTTTGTCCAGTGTTCCACAGGACAGTCACTATAAAAGTGCAGAGATTTTGATTATTATTTCTTGCAACTATCACAAACTCAAACCATTTCATATCAATATTCCTTACCTTGTCCACTCACATGGATCTCCTCAAAATAGACTCTAACTCTCCCAAAAGACCGACTGTAACTACTAACTAAATCCCAAACTAATTGATAACAGTTAGAAAACTGACTGTATTAACAAAATATAGTTAATATGTGTTGTCAAGTTGACAACCAATGTTTTCAACTTGAAAAAATGACTCTAATATCCCCTATAATGATTTTGAAAAGGTTTATAAACAACCTTTGTAAACCAAACTAACTCATAACCCCTACTAACCCCAACTAAGCCTTTTAGGTTTATATTGCCAATATAGGCAATTTACAAGTTTGTGCCCTTTTAACACTATCTAAAGGCTCTAATGGCCTTATTACACATTTATAGACCCTTATAGTTCATTTCCACAATCCCCTAACCTAGGATCAATCGATAGCCATTCCTAGTGACCCCTAGGTACCTTTTAGGCTTATCATTGCCATTAAGGCTTACATTCAAGATTTGGTTACAATGTGATCAATATATGATCAAAAAAATATTACATGACCATGATTGTTCTTATTACATGTTTTAATGACCTTTGAATGCACCTTGCATCCTCATTTTCTTCCATGATGACCAATGTACCTACTATCAAATCTCCTTGCAATCAGCAACCTCTGAACTCACCTTCAACCCAAGATCTATCCAACATAGAGTAACCACGTTGGAACACTCTCGGAGGATGATTCAACTCCAAGCATCAACAAAGGACTCCTGGTCTTCAAAATCTCAAATCTTCTTCACCCCAAACCAAATCTTTTACTATTTTGCACCCTCAAAAATCTATTTGCATATACATTTGAAACTTTTGCAAATTATAAATATGATGCATGAGGTATTTTATTCATAATTTAATAGGCTAACTCATTATTATGGTAACATGGGTATGAACACACTCCATTCCTAATGGTACCTGACATGGAGTGTGGTTAAAATGAAGTTGAACCAAATGCTGACCATGATGGCTATAGTCATGATGAAGATGAATATGAATATTAAATCTAAAATATGGCTTGTAATTTGATTTTTCATTGTGAAATGATATTTTGAGACTTTGCAAATTATGAATATGATATGATAATCTATCACTGGAGATTTCATTCTCAAAGCCATGGAAGCATTCTAGTAATCATTACAGAGTAGGAAATAAGCTTCTGAAAGAGAAGAGCATGCAAGCCTAAATTGGTAAAGAAGAAACTATAGATTCAAGTTGACTCATTCTATGTTGTAGTATATTTGTTCCCTAGATCTACCATATTATATATGTGCAGCCTATAAGGGACATCTCCTGCTCATCCATGTATCAGAGCTCGATAATATTTTTTAGGAGAAAGACAAGATGTCAGCTGGAGATGGAGAAACCAATCTCAGAATACCACTTGAAGCCTTGCAATGTTGAGAGTGGGATAAAGGATACACTTGAGACCTTATATAAGGAACAACCCTATTGAGCTTCACTTTGTTTCGAGAATAGTTTTATATTCTATACTAAACAGGGCCAACCACGTGAAGGTGGAAGCTCATTTTTCCCCACCCCCCCTAACATCACTCTAAATTCCCCGTTAACATCTAACATTCATTCATTATTTCATCCATTTATAAAATGTAACATTCATTAATTATCATTCATTAACACATTAATAAAATGTAACATTCATTAATTATCACATGATAACATTCATTATCATTCATTAACACATTATAAAATTTATGAACATTTAATAGCACATAATTAAATTCATTGGCATATAAAA
Source organism: Chamaecyparis obtusa (assembly GCA_027943335.1). Classification (NCBI taxonomy): domain Eukaryota; kingdom Viridiplantae; phylum Streptophyta; class Pinopsida; order Cupressales; family Cupressaceae; genus Chamaecyparis; species Chamaecyparis obtusa. The sequence continues at coordinate 201,274 of BSBK01008752.1, read as the reverse complement.
CTCAGTCATTATCAATTAAGGTGCATAGATGACAATCATTTCTTTTTTTTTCTTTTGGTTTCTTATTTTTAAGAAGTAATCACTAAGAGGAGCATCAATATCATCATGATCATCTCCCCTCTCATTAGATCTCAATGCACGCCTAGTTCTCTGTTGATGCAAAGGGGGGTGATCTGCAATAACATATAAAAGGGTTAAATTAAAAACATTCTATTATAATTTGTTACAAGTATTTCAATACTTTAAAGGCCATAATCATATAGCTCTTTACTTGATCTAGTCACATCATCAACTTTGAGATCAGTTTATCTAGCCTCGGCCTCAACCTCAACCTGCTCATTAACATCGGCCTCTACAGTCTCTACAGCTACAATACAAATTGTTACATTAATCCAAACACCAATTGCAATTAAATTTGTATTAGTACACCAATCAATTTAAGATATTTACTTGTATTAATAATTATATATAAAAAATTGTATAGAAAATGTATACCTCCATCACTTTGATGCACATCCTCATTGTCATCATCACACACAGGTTGTGTATGGCCAGAATCGACAGGCTGCATTCCAATTTCATACTCATTCATGTTATCATTATTTGGAACTTAACATCAAATAAACTAATTGGTAAATAATTAAATTTTAAATATCATCTATTTAGCTTACTTACCGCAATAGATCCATTAGTAGAACCTTGTGCACTTCTTATTATTTCTACCATGGCTTTATAGCCTTGTTGGAATCCAATTCTCTTTTTCTCTTCCGTGAGACTTATATTGAACTCTGCGCCCTACATTTTTTCTTGGTATCGTCAAATTTAATTTCATTTTTTCATCAAATCAAAAAAGATTGCAAATTATAAATAAATATTATAAAGATCAAATTATTATTTTAAGTGTTAAAAGCCATCTATAGATTGTATTTTTCCTCATTTAATTCTGACAATATTAATACTTACAACTCATGCAACAAGTTTGGAATAACCGCCAGAGCCTAGCTTGTGTTGCCTGTGCTTTTGTAGTCTTGCCTTTGTTGCCTTTTATGTGTTAGGAAATCTATGAAGAGTATTTAGTACATAATTACATTCTTAAGAGTATCACATACCTTCTTTTGTTGTCTGGTGGTGTATTTCCTTTTTTTATTTCATTTTTCTCGTTCGCATGTAGAATAAGAGATTGCCACTCTAAATAATGAATGCAAGGGGGGTGTTGGTACTTCAGGTTCTTGGATAATGTACACTTGTAGTGGTCCCTAATATACTTCAAACATAACATGACTTTTTGAAGGATCTTATCCTTCTCAAATGCACGAGGTCTAAATAAGATTGTCATACTCTCTACGAGAGCATCCTCTAACTTTATATCTTGGTTTTTCCACCTTTTAAGAAAAAAATAAGTGTTAGATTTAAAAATGAAGTGAAATTACCTTTAATATAGTTTAAGAAATGGATGTAATGATAACTATCCTAGCAATGATATGAAATCAAAATAGTGGATTGGGGTTTTAGTTAGGATATGATGTTCCACCCTATACAGATGCTAGGCCCAAATATCCACAAATGCTCATCACCAAGTTTACCATAAAAAAAATCATTCACTACAAAATAATCATGGGATCATTAGTCGAAGGATATAATAGTATAAAATATATTGAATGCAAGGTGTAATTAACATACAATTGTATAGTAAAAGAAAGGTCCAATCTTTAAAGTACTTGGAAGTTTTTCTATTTTCAAGGAAACTCCTTCTTCATCACTCACAGGCAATATGCAATCCTTCCCCATTCACGTACTAGGAATATGAGTACATCTAGGAAATTCACCATCAAGTGATGCATCTCCTATTGCATAAATTGAATCTATTATGAAATGCCCCTAAGAAAGAATACTTTGAGGGAAATGAACATATATATAGTGACAGAGAAAATAAAATCTTTGTATGATTAGGTGGTGCCATGGCATCTGTGGCCATGCTACATGTATTTGACATTTCAGGACATAGTACATCTGAGCCTACCATCGTATGAGGTAGTGATAGTAAATGATCATTGACATGTGCTGAAGAATAAGATTGTTAGAACATAATAAAAGTAGTGATTAGAATGGACAATATTGTTAGAGAGTAAAAAAAAAGATAGTCCAACATGCGATCTACCTGAACTAGTAGCAGTACCCTCATCATGGTTGTGAGGATCAAAATTATGCAAAAAAAGCTGTAAAAGAAACATATTCGCTTATTTTTTAATGACATAAAAGAATAGTATAACACAAAAACTATTATTGAACTTTTGTTATAATTAAAAATTACATTAATACTTACTCTGTAATTTTGAGATAGGTGCATCAATTTAGGTGCCCTCTTTTGTGATTTAGGAGTCGAAGGGAATATAGATGCCAATTGAGCCACTCTTTTTCCAATTTTGTGGATGATTGTTTTAATTGTAGAGGCCGGGTCATCACAAATAGTGAAATCAATAGCTAGGTCCTCGTCAAAGGACTCCTCTTCAAGGATTGTGGGTTCAGTTCCCTTTCTTTTTTGACCACCTATCCATGACAAAAATATTACTAACACTATTAGAATTAATCTAAAATAGTGATGAAAAGAATATAACAAAAAAACTATTTAACATTTTTCTTCTATCTAATTTGTAGTACTAGGAAGAAGTGCATGCAAGATCATCATCGTCCCCTCTATGTGGGTGCTCCATATTGTGGCCCTGTGTTATTATTTAAAGTTAACCAATAATTAGAAAGGACTAGATTAATAAATTTTATTAGAAGATGAAGATGGAGATGAGGTGGATGGTGAGGAGACTCTGTAGATGTGGCTGGAAAAAAAACTCAATTATTTAATGGTACATAGTACATACCTCCACCCCCATGATAGTGACATTGTTTGTATTTATATGATTCAAATTGTAATCAATAAGTAGCTCTTCCCCTACACGTATTGATTTTATCACACATACAAATACATGAATTCCCTTGTGCACCTCAAATATGCAATTGGGTTGCTTAATAGTTGATAGAGCTCATGTGCTATTTATAAAACCTACAATATTCCCTAATTATTTTGGCCTTCTGTCAATGTATATAGCCACTCTTTTACTTTGCTCATTGTCTTTTAATATTTGAATATAATTTTCTGAGAGTGCATACCTACGCATACTTTTTTTATATTGAACAATTCGCATCCAACTTTTGTAATCATAATAAGGTCCAACATACTCCATCAATTTGAAAACTTTTTTGTAAGAGACCTTTATGCCATCCATGGAAAATAGGCCCAAACCATGTATTGGCGATGGTGCAATGCGATATATCTTTCCCTTAACACTAAAATCAATGTTTATTGGAGGAAGTTCCTTAGGGACCCATTGTTTCTATAGATATTGGTACCTATAGGGCACCTCAATATCGCCTTTTCTCTCATCATCATAAGCACATGACCCCCCTTCAGCAAGGAAAAATTTCATGAGTTTATTGAATTTCCTTCTAGTCTTTTGACCTCTAGTTGATCTTCCTAATTTAGACATACTAAATGACTCACTTTCTTCTTCCATTCCTATATTTCCTTTGCTCAAGGAAGGCACATCTGACAAATACTTATTTTCTGCTACCTACACTCCATCAAATGAGAGATAGAAAGTAATGCAAGATATTTAGTAAATTGTGAAATACATTAATCTCTATAGGGTGTATTGACTTATACATGTCAATCCATGAGACTATGTGGGATGCTCCTGAATGGGGTTCAGGTACCTACATATGTAACTCAATTATCTTATGTTAGCTAAAAAATTCATGATATGTATACTCACAAATACATAGTAAGTACATTAAAAACCATAAGCATCCCATATGAATTAAAAACATTAAAAGGTACATCACGAATTAATTAGATTAAGCATTGATCGCATAACTGGACATTTCTATCAAGAAATCAATATTAAATAGATTAACCAGTGATCAAGTAAATGTACATTTCATTTATGTCATTCATCTTCTTCATCCAACTCATCACTATGATCATCGTTGTCATTGATATTATCAGAACCACCTTCATTGTCATCGTCATCATCGTCATCATGATCATGATCATGATCATGATCATCATCATCATCATCATCATCATCATCATCTATTAATATGATTTAGAACAATAGAGAGGAGGGAGGGAATTAGTTTTTCTCAGGTCTAGATGTATCTATTATACTTTCAAACACTTCAACAAACTTAGATCTAATAACCAACAGCTACTCGGTCATTATAGAATGTATGCCAAAAACATATAGCAATTCAGTCCACTATCCAACAATATTTAACTTGGAAAACATAGAAATGTTCAAACCAAAACATTCACACAAGTATTAACACCAGGATTTATAGTGGAAACCCAATTTGGGAAAAACCACTTTGTAACATGCTACTGATATATTCACTCTTCTGAAGTGAGCTTTGTGAAAAGACAACCTTGTCAAAGGTTTACAAACACACTGCTAGGTGTGACCCTGTTAAAGGATTTCAACCACCCTATTAAGAGTGTGCCTTGTTAGAGGACTTAAGTACATCCCATTAGAATGAAACCTTGATTAAAGGATTTATACAATGATTGTTAGGTCAACCTTGATTAAAGGATTTAAACTAATACAATGGTTAGAAAGTAGCAGTAGTATTTGATCTGAAAACATACAACTCACTTTGCAAATAATAGATCCAATTCACACATATATGTTGGCTTACTGACTGAGTTCCATTTCCATCTCCATCACTAATCTTCTCGGAAATCCCTTCAAGAAATCACAACTCTAATCAACTCCTTGACCTTCAGCGTTTCTGTTGTATCAATCAATAACATCAACAACTCCAACATCTCCTCTATCTCAACCTCACACTTAGGTTTTCCTATATACCTCCTCAATAGGTAGATCCAACTTTTTTCACTTAATCTACTCTGTAGATCTTAGGTTTAGGTCAGATTCAATGAATCCTTCCAAAACTTAAGTTCTTCATCCATCCTTCTAGAAACATCTTCAATCCCTTTATTGGAATCACAATAAAATGGTTTATTGTGTAATAAATGCTCCATAGAATTAGTTAATAAAGTCAACACAATTTACATAAACCAAGAATCCAACCAAGTCGGCTAGGAATTTGAATTCTTCCTCAAATGTAAATTATTGACCCTCGGTCAATATTGTGTTCAACTCCTCGGTCATCACTGCATAACTTGATTATCTCTTCAAACTTTTACTTGGCTAATACTGTCACTCAACAATAAATTGATGTTTAATCAACACTAAATTTAGTTGGCAAATGCTAGCTCGGTCGACACTAACATCACTCGGCTTAAACTAGATTTCTTCACTTTTGCTTGGTTAAGGCTACTTGTTCAGTCTTGCTTCTCATTTAGATAAAAAATACATTATCTTATCATTGTGCCACATAATCAAGTACTCATTGAAGTATCAAGATAACTCAACCTTTCCCTAGGTGCTATTGTTACCAACCCTTTCCCTAATCCTTCTCAACAATCAAATAGATATTGTAGTTTCTTAGATAGAAATAGTCTTACTAGTTAAGGTTTGACATCAATGACAATACAAAAATTGCTTCAATTGTAGTTTCCAACAATCTCCCTCTTTGGCATTGATGAAAACACCATATTAATAACACATGATTCACCAACCAATCCAAAACTTGTCAATTCATCAGAAATATTTGTAATATCCTTAGCTTCATTTTGATTTTGAATTGCTTAGCCTAACTTTCTTGAGCATCCACATAGTAACTCCCTCTGAATATTTTATGTGTCTCTTTCCTCTAAATCTCTCCCTCTTTCTTGATCTTCCATGTAATCTCTCCATGTGTTTTCATCTCTGAATCTCTCCCTCTTTGAAAAAAATGCCAAAGTAGAAACTAGAACTTGCATCTTTCAGATGTAGATGTCATCTTGTTAGCTTAGTAATAATATTTCTCCCTCTTTCATCTTTCTTATGACTGTTATAGCTTTGTTGTACTTTTCACAACTATAGGGTGCTCCTAAAGTGTGACCTTTTATGCTTCAATTTGTTAGATACTCTGTGCAGCACATTTGATGCAGTGCTTCTAGCTTGACTAGGCACCCTCAGTTAGGGGAAGCACCCCTAATTTACCTCTAAGATATTCATTAGCATCCTTAAGTAAAGCTTTGGTGAATATGTCTGCTAGTTGTTCCTTTGTATTCACATATTCCATTCTCTCCTCTTTATCTTGTACCAATTCCCTCAAGTAATGATACTTGATAGAAATATGTTTGGTCTTTGTGTGCATCACTAGGTTCTTTGATATGTTGATAGCACTTGTGTTGTCATAGTACATGGCAACTAGTTCAATGATATCTTTTTTCATGCCTTTCAACATTTGCTTTATCCATACCAGGTTTAAATAGTTTACTACAGCTTCTACATACTCGATTTCAGTTGTAGATTGGGAAATACAATTTTGTTTCTTGCTTGTCTAGGAAACTAATCTCTATCCAAGAAAGAAAGCTCCACCACTAGTACTTTTTCTTTCATCTACATTTCCTACCCAATCTGCATCAGTATAGACTCTTAGTTCAAATTTTTCATGCTTCTTGTAGTATAGTCCAAAGTCTTCTTTCCCTTTTAGATATCTCATTATCCTCTTTACAACCATCATATGACTTTCCTTAGGATTGGTAGAGAATCTTGCCACAATCCCAACCACTAGAGAAATATATGGTCTGTTGTGAACAACATATTGCAACTTTCCAATCATGGACCTATATAGAGTTTGGTTCACTTCAGCAGTATCATCATTCTTATACAGTTTCTATCTAGTAGCCATGGGAGTACTTATTGGCCTTGAGTCCTCCATACCAAAGGTTTTCAATATCTCTTTTGTTAGAATAACTGAGAGGGGTGTGAATCAGTTACCCAGTGTCCCAAAACAAAATGTATAATCCAAAACAATTTCTCTACTTTATGCTCGTCGGTAAACAATAATAATTATCACTATCTATGCATTTACCGATTACCAATCTAATACTATAATAGTTTACCAATCAAATCTAACATGAAATATGAAAAGCATGATAACAAACAAATATCACAAGCAACACATAACACAAGAGATTTAATGTGGAAACCCTGTAAAGGGAAAAACCACCTGGGATGGGAAACCCAAAAATTGTTCACTCTTCTGAAGTGAGGTCGGTTAAGATCCAACCCTGTTAAAGGTTACAAACACACTGTCAGGTGTGACCTTGTTAGAGGATTTTAGACTAGAATTTATCATCCAACCAACATTCACTATGGGGCTGACAGGATAACAATGTTCATTCTATGAATGATACATCATAAGACTTTCAGAGTCCACTCGATTAAGAGATTTAAACTGTATACAATGGTTAAATATGTAATAGTAAAATGACCTACCTTAATACAACTTCAATTGTAGATTACAAATCAATATTCAGTCCATAAAATCCTTTTGATCAATAATTCACTTCAGATTCAATATTGTATCAACTTACTGTTCATCGGTAAATAGCTCTCTATAGCTTGGTAGTTATTCTGCAGCTCAGTTCTTACTAACCAGTATGATCAGAATGCATGAAAGCTTGTTCACGTGAAATTCTTGCAGCTTCTTCTTCTTCTTCCAACATCTTTTTAACTAAATTTTATTCTCTTATATAAATGAGTAAATCATTTTCCTCTCCACCATCAAATTTTGCCACATAACCTCATTCATAGATTTTTCCACTTAAAAATTTCTCAGTACTTGTGTCAATAAAATGTTTCAATTTGCTCTGTTAGATCGTCCTTGAATTTTGTCAGTCGTTGATCTTTGTAACAAACACTATTTGTTACCTTAATGTTATACTCTTGCCAACTAATCAATCTTATCGACTAAACTGATCATTTAATTCATTATGTCCTCCTCGGTTAACAAAGAATGCATCGGTGAACACTGCTTGATTAATACTATGGTCGGTATACACTACACTCTGTCGGTGTATACTAGAAGTGCTTCATTTACCGGCAGCACTGCTTTGTGTCTTTCAGCTCTATACTTCATTATAGATGAATGCAACATAACAAAGTCAATACCATCAAGTCATAGACCTACCAACAAGTTACTCAATGTGTTATTTATCCTCATCTGTCATGTACATCTTTCCTCATGTAGATTTCTTTGTTCTTCATCTCTTTTCCACATTCTTCAGATGTCTTAGTATAGTAACTTACAAGATAAGTGTTGTCAAACTAGTTGACATCAATGACAACATAATAATAATTTAATCATATTCCTTATCTAATCAGAAACTTCTCAGTGATCATGTAATCACAGATCCTTCAATCAGATTCCAAATCATTTGTAGTCCAACAATCTCTCCCTTTGGCATTGATGGCAACTCAAGTAATATTAAATGTATCATACACATACCAAACATACATTCTACAACTTTGTGAAAAAATGTTGTAAGTCGAATAGACTTAATATATTTAATCACTACGTTACTGAACCAACATTAAGTAATATAGCTTTACCTTTCTGTAGTTATGATCTTTTCATTTCTATTGTTCCTACTTCTATTCTTTGTAACTGATCTTCAATACTCTGTCTCATTTAGATTGTCTCTCCCTTAGATAATGTCATCGGTTCTTGTTCCTTTTCATATTTTTTATCTCTCCCTTTGATAGAAATGCCAAAGAAACAAACAAACAATTATCTTTGTAGTAGCCTAGTAACTCTCTGTGGTGTTTAGTACTTCCTCCTTTTCTCGGTATACTGATATCTCATCAGTTCAAGTTCTCAAACTTAATCACAACCTTGAACATGATTCAAAGTGTGAAGTATGTTGCATCAACATGAATGATCTTATGATAAAAGTAGATTGATGCAACATCCAAATCACCTTAGTGACTGATAGATAGGGGACAGACCCCGAGTCTAGTCCTCAAGTATTCAAATGTGTCCTTAGGTAGGGGCTTTGTTAAAATATCTGCAAGTTATTCTTTGGATGTAAAAAATTCTAACTTAACTTGCTTCTCTTGCACTTGTTCTCTTAAGTAATGATACTTAATAGATATGTGCTTTGTCTTAGAGTGCATCACATGATTCTTTGAAATATTAATAGCACTAGTGTTGTCACAGTATATAATCACCGAGTCAGTGATTACCTCATTCATTCCTTCTAGCACTTGTTTGATATATCCAATGTTTAAATAGTTAGTAGCAGTAGCAACATACTCTACTTTAGCTGTAGACTGAGAAATACAAGCCTTCTTTTTACTTGTCCAGGTTACTAGTCTTTCACCAAAGAAAAATGCTCCTCCGATGGTGCTTTTTTTGTCATCCACATTTCCAGCCCAATCAGCATCGGTGTAAACTTTCAGTTCAAACTTCCCTTCCTTAGGATACCATAATCCATAATTCTCTATTTTCTTCAGGTATCTTAAGATCCTTTTTGTAGCTATCATGTGTGATTCTCTAGGATTAGTAGAAAATCTTGCAACTATTCCCACATCATGTGCTATATCTGGCCTACTGTGAACTACGTACATTAACTTACCAATCATGGATTGGTAAAGTGTTTGGTTTACCTCGGTACTTTCATCCTCCTTTATCAATTTGCATCCAGTAGCCATCGGTGTTCCCACAGGTTTAGCATCTTCCATGCCAAATGTCTTCAGTACTTTCTTTATGTATTTAGATTGTGTGATAAATATCCCATCACTCTACTGAATCACTTGTAGTCCAAGAAAGAACTTAATCTCTTCGAACATAGACATTTCAAATTCCTTTTTCATTTCATCAGCAAATGCCTTGCAGAAAAGATCTGAGCCACCAAAGATGATATCATCAACAAATATTTTAGCAATGATAATGGTGTCATCAGTATCACCTTTCACATACAGATTATTGTTTTCACTTGTTCTAACAAATCCAATACTTAACAAATAAGTATGCAGTCTTTCATACCATGCTCTCAGTGCTTGCTTTAGTCCATATAAAGCTTTATGTAATCTACATACCATGTCTTTATTTTCAGGATCAACAAATTCTTTAGGTTGTTCAATGCAGACTTCTTCTTCAAGTATACCATTTAAAAATGCCGACTTCACATCCATTTGATAGACTTTGAATTTCTTATGTGTAGCATATGCAAGTAGCATTCTAACTCCTTCTAATCTAGCAACAGGTGCAAATGTTTCACCATAGTCAATGCCTTCTTCCTATGCATATCCTTTGCATACTAATCTAGCTTTATTTCTTATCACTTCATCATTTTCATTCAATTTATTCCTATATATCCACGTAGTACCAATAACATTATTATATTTTGGTCAGGGTACTAAGGACTAGGTTTTGTTCTTTTCTATTGTCTCTATTTCCTCTTTCATTGCATTAACCCATTCTTCATTCTCTAATGCAACTTTCACAGTTTTAGGTTCAAATTCACAAATTAGACATGTACCTTGTCTTGTTTTACTTTTGGTTTGCATTCCAGCATGTCTGTCTCCAATGATTTGTGTTTTAGGATGGTGTCTTCTAACAAAACTAGCCAAGACTTGATTTCTCCTTTCTTGTTCATCCTGCTCAGGGTCATTCTCTTGTTCGACAGCTTCTCCATGTTCATCCATTTGTGGTGCCTAGTGTACTACATTATTTCCCTGGTGACTGGTTGACACTGCTTGTGGTGTTGGTAGATACTCTAGATATTCAATATAAGTGAATCTACCATAGTCTTCTAGTTCCATTGTACTTTCCTCAGTGTATTTATCATCAAACTCATCAACATGAACATTAGTACTTTCAACAATCTTATTTGTAACCTTATTCAAACATTTGTATGCTTTACTTGTAGTGGAATATCCCAAAAATATCCCTTCATCTCCTTTAGAATCAAACTTCCCATTTCTTTCATCTTTGAAGATAAAGAATTTACTTCCAAAAATTCTAAAATAACTTATGGTTAGTTTGTGTCCAAACCATAGTTCATAAGGTGTTCAGTTGGAGTCCTTCTTCAATTGTACTCGGTTAAGAACATATACAACTATACTAACAACTTCTCTCGAACATGTCTGAGCAACATTTTTCTATATCATCAATGTTCTAACACAGTCAATTATAGACCTATTCCTCCTTTCAGTAATGCCATTTTGCTGAGGTGTCCTTGGTGCTGATACCTGCCTTTTGATTCCATGCTCATTACAAAAGTTAGTAAATTCATCAGAGATAAATTCACCTCCTCTATCAGATCTTAAACATTTTATTTCCTTTCCAGTTTCTTTCTCTACCCTAGCTTTATACCACTTAAACATTTTGAAGGCTTCAGATTCTTCTTTCAGGAACATAATAGTCATCAGTCTGGTGTAATCATCAACAAAAAGAATAAAATATCTATCACCATAATAACTCTGAGTTCTCATAGGACCACATAGATTGGTATGAACCAACTCAAGTATCTTCTTTATTGAATAGTCTTTTCTTTTAAAACTAGACTTAGTCATCTTACCTCTTTGACATTCATGGCACATGGCATGATCAGGTTTTGCTAAGTTAGGCAATCCTCTAACCCTTTTCTTTCTACAAATCTTGATCATGTTATCAAAGTTCACATGGCATAACCTTCAGTGCCACAACCAAGCATCTTCATCCTTAATTAACAAACAAGAAGACTAATCCATATCAAGATAGAATAGATTAGCTCTGGACTATGTACCAGTTCCAACAAGTCTTCCTCCATCATCATAAATCTTCACCTTTTTGCTCTCAAAAGCTAGTTGGTGGCCTGAGTTGTTCAACTGAGCCACACTTAGCAGATTATAGTTTAGTGCATCTACCCAGTATGCATTTTCACATTGTAATCTATCATTGATCATTAGTGAGCCTTTACCTCTTACCATACAAGGTGCATCATTTCCCATTCTCATAGATCCTCCATTATATTCAACAAGATGATCAAAATTCTCTACATCACCGGTCATATGATGTGTACAGCCACTGTCTATGATCCATGTATCATTTTTGCTTACTTTAGAGATCAGTGCTATCTCTTCATGTTTCTCTTCCTCTTTTGAATCATCTTTCAAAGAAAAAAATACAACTTCTACATCATCATCAGAATTAGATTTAGTTTCAATATCTTTGTCTATGTAACATACCTTTTTGCCTTTTTCATCTTGGTTGTATCTATTGTTGTGTTGGTAACCTTTGTTGACTCTTCTTCCATAGCTTCCATCAGATCGGTCTTTGGATCTATCATCATCTTTCTTCTGAGGACATCTAATAGTGATGTGACTAACTTCTTTATAATTAAAGCATGCTAAAGGTAGCTTGCCTCTATACCTTCCTTTTCCTTTGGGCAATCTTTGAGCCATAAGTGCTTCAAGCTCTTCAAGTTCATCATCGGTATTGTCATCACTATCACAGTTCTTACCATTCCTGCTAGACTTTCCAATCTTTAGAGAAGACATGAAAGTGGATCCAATAGAAGGAACAACACTGTTATCAAAGTTGTTTAATTCAAAGGTTGTAAGTTTACCAATCAGAGTGTCAAGAGTAAGGTTGGATGTAGCTCTTGTTTCATGAATTGAAGAAATCTTGATTGCATAAACTGGTAGCAAAGTTCTGAGAATCTTGCTTATCACTGTTTCATCATCAATCACTCCATCAAATGCTCTAATATCATGTACCACTTCTTTTAGTCTATTTGAATATTGGACAATGTTCTCACCTTCTTTCATTCTCATATCATCAAATCTACCTCTCAAACTTTCAGCTCAGACTCTTTTGACATTCAGATCTCCACTATAGATTTGTGCTAACTTATCCCACATTCCTTTGCCAGTTGTGCATGTCTTGATATCTTCAAATTCAGCATTGGTATAGGTAGCAGCAAGTTCCATCATAGTAACATTGTTTTCATTCTTATCCTTCAGTTGATCAATAGTTAGGGGACTAGTGGGTGGTTGCATATAGCCATTTTCCATCAGCTCTAGTGCTGAGTTCTCAATTCCAGATATGTGCAGCTTCATTCTACATTGCCATATTGTGAGGTTCTCTTTGTTTAGTTTCGGTACTTCCCTCTTATACATCTTGAGACCTTTATGCTTAAGTCCTTAAAACTCTATTCCAAGAAACCAATGCTTTGATACCAATTGTTAGAATAACTGAGAGGAGGGTGAATCAATTATCCAGTGTCCCAAAACAAAATGTATAATACAAAACAATTTTTGTACTTTCTACTCCTTGGTAAGCAATAATAATTATCACTATCTGTGCATTTACTGATTACCAGTCTAATACTATAATAGTTTATCGATCAAATCTAACATGAAATATGAAAAGTATGATAACAAAAAAATATCACAATCAACACATAACACAAGAGATTTAATGTGGAAACCCTGTAAAGGGAAAAACTACTTGGCACCGGCAACCCAAAAATTGTTCACTCTTCTGAAGTGAGGTCGGTTAAGACCCAACCCTGTTAAAGGTGACAAACACACTGTCAGGTGTGACCTTGTTAGAGGATTTTAGACTAGAAGTTATCGTCCAACTAGCATTCACTATGGGGTTGACAGGATAACAATATTCATTCTATGAATGATACATCATAAGACTTTTAGAGTCCACTCAGTTAAGAGATTTAAACTATATACAATGGTTAAATATGTAACAGTAAAATGACCTGCCTTAATACAACTTCAATTGTAGATTACATATCAATATTCAGTCCATAAAATCCTTCTGATCAATAATTCACTTCAGATTCAATACTGTATCAACTTACTATCTATTGGTAAATAGCTCTCTAGAGCTCAATAACTATTCTACAGCTCAGTTCTTACTAACTAGTATGATTAGAATGCATGAAATCTTGTTCACGTGAAATTCCTGTAGCTTCTTCTTCTTCTTCCAGCATCTTTTTAACTAAATTTGTTCTCTTATATAGATGAGTAAATCATTTTCCTCTCCACCATCAGATTTTGCCGCTTAACCTCATTCATAGATTTTTTCGCTTAAAACTTTCTCAGTACTTGTGTTAATAACATGTTTCAATCTTCTCTATTAGATCTTCCTTGAATTTTGTTAGTTGTTGATCTTTGTAACAAAAATTATCTGTTACCTTGATGTTATACTCTTGCCAGCTCATCAATCTTATCAACTAAACTGATCATTTAATGCATTCTATCCTCCTTAGTTAACAAAGAATGTGTCGGTGAACACTGCTCAGTTAATACTATGGTTTGTATACACTACACTCCATCGGTGTATACTAGAAGTGCTTCATTTACCGACAACATTGCTTTGTGTCTTTCAGCTCTATACTTCATTATAGATGAATGAAACATAACAAATTCAATACCATCAAGTCATAGACCTACCAACAAGTTACTCAATGTGTTCCTTATCCTCATCTATCATGTACATCTTTCCTCATGTAGATTTCTCTATTCTTCATCTCTTTTCCACCTTTCTTCAGATGTCTCGGTATAGTAACTTACAAGATAAGTGTTGTAAAACTAGTTGACATCAATGACAACATAATACTAATTTAATCATATTCTATATCTAATCAACAACTTCTCAGTGATCATGTAATCACAAATCCTTCAATCATATTCCAAATCAATTGTAGTCCAACACTCTTTAACATATTTATACTATGTGATAAAAATACCTATTTCCATTTGATGGACTTGCAAACCAACAAAAAACTTTATCTCACCAAACATGGTCATTTCAAAATTGGTTTGCATCTCATTTGGAAATTTCTTACACAGGGCATCTTGTCCACCAAATATGATATCATCTACAAAAATCTTAGCTAACAAAATCCCTTTACCTTGTTCATCTTTCATGTACATATTGTTGGTGTCATTTATCCTTGAAAATCCAATATGTATCAAGTAATTGTGCAACCTCTCATACCATTCTCTAGAGGCTTGCTTCAAACCATACAGTGCTTTGTTCAACTTACAAACCATATTTCTCTTGTTTGGGTCAACAAATCCTTTAAGTTGCTCAATGTACACTTCTTCTTCTGATATACCATTCAAAAATGTAGACTTAACATCCATTTGGTATACCTTGAAATCTCTATAAGTAGCATATGCAAGTAGACTTCTTACTCCTTCTAATCTTTCTATAGGAAAAAATGTCTTCCCATAGTCTATTCCTTCTTCATGTACATAACCCTTGCATACCAGCCTTGCTTTGTTCCTTTTGATTTGTCCATGTTCATTAAGCTTGTTTCTGAATACCCATTTTGTTCCAATGACATTTTTATTTTCTGGTCTCGGCACCAGAGTCCAGGTATCATTCTTTTCTATTTGGTCTATTTCCTCATTCATGGATTGAATCCAATCTTCATTTTCCAATACCTCCCTTGTTGTATTAGGCTCAAATTCACACAATAAACATGTAGGATCCCTCAACTTGCTTCTAGTCAGAACTCTAGTTTCTTTATCTCCAATGATTTTCTCAGGCTTATGATATCTTCTTACATATTGTGCCAAAGTAGGTTCAAATTTCTTTTCTCCTTGCTCTCTAGGTTCATCAACAAGATTGTCAAATTTTGCCTCTAATTACTTGGAAACCTCTTCCTGATGCTCAACAACATCCTCCTGATGCCCAGCAGTACCTTCTTGATGCTCAACATTTTCTTCCTGATGCTTAGAATTGCTTACCCGAGACTCTGCATCAGGTGAAAGTGTGTAACTCACCTCTCCTTCTTCTTCTATATAGACAAAAGATCTATAATCTTCAGGTTCTCTTTTTCTTTCCTTCTCATTCTTTTTTGCATATTCATCAACTTTAACATTTGCACTTTCCACAATTTTTTTAGTGTTAGAGTTCAAACACTTGTAATCTTTTCTTTTTGTGGAAAAACCTAGGAATATGCCCTCATCACTTTTTGCATCAAATTTTCCATTCCTATTATCCTTTAATATATAGCATTTACTCCCAAAGATTCTAAAATATTTTACATTATGTGCATAACCATGCCATGGTTCATAAGGTGTAACATTTGCACCTTTTTTTATTTGCACTCAGTTGAAGGTATAAACAGTTGTACTTATAGCTTCTTTCTAGTACTTCTATGCAATATTATTTTCAATCATTAGTGTCCTTGCACAGTCCATGATGGATTTGTTCCTCCTCTCAACTATACCATTTTGCGGAGGTGTTCTAGGTGCAAACATCTATCTCTTGATTCCTCTATCATTGTAGAATAGATTAAACTCATTTGATATAAACTCTCCACCTCGGTAAGATTTCAGACATTTCAAGTTCCAACCTGTCTCCTTTTCAACCTTAGCCAAATACCACTTAAACAACTGAAATGCATCAGATTTTTCTTTAAGAAACATTACAGTCATCTTTCTAGTGTAATCATCAACAAACATAATAAAGTATTTAGCACCACAATAACTTTGTACACCCATTGGTCCACAAAGGTTAGTATGAGCAAGATCTAAAGCATTTTTAGAGGTAAAAGTCTTACTCTTGAAACTAGACTTTGTCATTTTACCCAACTGACATTGTATGCACATTACATTATCAGGTTTCTTCAATCTTGGAAAACCTCTAACTTTATTCTTTTTACTAATATTTACCAGATTTTCAAAGTTAACATGACATAACCTTTTATGCCATAGCCATATATCATCAAATTGTGCAATCAAGCATGTCTCTTCAGATAGGTCTAGGTAGAAAAAATTACCTCTAGTATGCTCTCTACTTCCAATCAGTTCACCAGTGGCATCAAATATTTTAGCCTTTCTATAATGAAACTCCACTCAATAACTAGTGCTAATAAGTTGTGCAACACTTAGAAAATTATAGTTAAGACCCTCCACACAATAAGTATTTTCACAAATGATCTTATCAGTTAGTTTAATTGATCCTTTACCCTTTACATAACATAGTGCATCATTACCAAACTTAACACTTCTACATTTGTAATGATCTAGGGTATCAAATTTACTTTTGTCACCAGTCATGTGATGTGACAAACCACTATCTATAATCCATTTATCACTTGTTCTCACATAAGAAACAAGTGCAGTTTTCTCATCTTCATCAAACTCATCTTTCATAGCAACATAAACTACTTCAATTTCAAAATCATCATTATCAGTGTCATTTTCTTCTTCTGCAATATAACAAGATTTCTTACCTTTATCTTTGTAGTCCTTGTACCTTTAGTAACCTCTATTTTCTCTCTTATCCTTGTATTTGTTATCTTTTTCCTCATCCTTGTCATCCCTATCAAGACATCTTGCAGCTATATGGCCAACTTTTTTACATGAAAAACATATGATAGGGAGTTTACCTTTATATTTTCCTTTTCCTATTTTCAATCGTCTGGCCATAAGAGCTTCAAGATCCTCTAGTTCCTCATCAGAAGTGTCACTATCACTTTCACTTTCACTTATACATTTTTCTTTTTCCCTCTTAGACTTATGAAAAACTATTTGTGGCTTGAATGTAGATTCAACATTAGCAGCAATGAAGTTATCATAATTAGAAAGTTCAGAAGTAGTAAGCTTACTAACAAGACTTTCTAGTGTTAGAACATTACCAGAGTTACATCTAGATTCTTGAATTGCTGAAATTTTGATGGCATATATAGGACACAAAGTTATCAATAATTTTCCAATAATAATATCATCATCAATAGTTCCATTAGCTCCTCTAATATCATTTACAACCTCCTTGATTCTACCACAATATTAAGCAATATTTTCACCTTCTTCCATTTCTATTTCATCAAACTTACCTCTTAGGCTTTCAGCTTTTTCCCTTAATACATTTATGTCACCACCATAGATGTTTGCAAGAGTGTCCCACATTTTCTTTGTGTTTGTGCAATCTTTAATGTCTTCAAATTCAAGATAGCTTAAGTCAGATGCAATATCCAACATTGCTTGGTTGTGTTCCTATTTAGCTCTCATCTCCTCAGCAGTCAAAGGTGCAAGAGGTGTAACATAGTCATTTTCAACATAATATTTTACTGAGTCACCAATGCCAGCTAGATGCAGTTTCATTAGACTCTATCATGTAGGCAAGTTCTCCTTGTTTAACTTTGGCACCTCTTTTTTATACATCTTGATCATTTCCTTCAAGTACCTTCAAACTTTTTCTATGTAAGCACCAACAACTCTGATACCAATTTTTAATATGATTTAGAACAACAGAGAGGGGGGAAAGGGAATTAGTTGTTCTCAGGTCTAGATGTATCTATTATACTTTCAAACACTTCAACAGACTGAAATCTAATAACCAATAGGTACTTGGTCATTATAGAATGTATGCCAAAAAAATGTAACAATGCAGTCCACTATCCAATAGTATTTAACTTACAAAACATAGAAATGTTCAAACCAAAACATTCACACAAGTATTAACACCAGGATTCATAGTGGAAACCCAAGTTGGGAAAAATTACTTTGTAACATGCTACTGATGTATTCACTCTTTTGAAGTGAGCTCTATGAAAAGCCAACCCTGTCAAAGGTTTACAAACACACTGCTAGGTGTGACCCTATTAAAGGATTTCAACTGCCCTGTTAGGAGTGCGCCTTGTTAGAAGACTTAAGTACATCCCATTATAATACAACCTTGATTAAAGGATTTATATAATGACTATTAGGTCAACCTTGATTAAAGAATTTAAACTGATACAATGGTTAGAAAGTAGCAGTAGTATTTGATCTAAAAACATACAACTCACTTTGCAAATAATAGATCTAATTCACACATATATATTGGCTTAATGATTGAGTTCCATTTTCATCTCCATCACTAATCTACTTGAAAATCCCTTCAAGCAATCACAACTCTGATCAACTCCTTCACCTTCAGCCTTTCTACTGTATTAGTCAATAACATCAACAACTCCAACATCTCCTCTCTCTCAACCTCACACTTAGGTTTTCCTGTATACCTCCTTAATAGGTAGATCCAACTTTTTCCACTTAATCTCCTTCGTAAATCTTAGGTTTAGGTTGGATTCAATGAATCCTTCCAATATTTATGTTCTTCATCCATCCTTCTAGAAAAATCTCCAATCCCTTTATTGGAATCACAATAAAATGGTTTACTGTGCAATAAATGCTCCATAGACTTAATTAATAAAGTCAACATGATTTACATCAACCAAGAATTCAACGAAGTTGGCTAGGAATTTGAATTCTTCCTCAAATGTAAATTACTGATGCTCGGTCAATATTGTGTTCAACTCCTCGGTCATCACTGCATAACTCGGTCATCTTTTCAAACTATTACTTGGATAATATTGTCACTCGTCAATAAACTAATGTTCAGTCAACACTGAATTTACTCAGCATATACTAGCTCGGTTGACACTAACATCACTCAGCTTAAACTAGATTTCTTCATGTTTTCTTGGTTAAGCCTATTTGTTTAGTATTTATTCTCACTTAGATAAACAATACATTATCTTATCATTGTGCCACATAATCAAGTACTCATTGAAGTATCAAGTAACTCAACCTTTTCCTAGGTGCTATTGTTACCAACCCTTGCCCTAATCCTTCTCAACAATCAAATAGATATTTTACTTTCTTAGATAGCAACAGTCTTACTAATTAAGGTTTGACGTCAATGACAATACAACAATTTCTTCAATTGCAATTTCCAACATCATCATCATCTTCTTCTTCAAGAAAAGTTGTGTTAGGAACATCATCGACTAATTGTTGTTCATGATCATCATCTACATCATCTTCTAGTTGTTTGTAATCTTCTTATTCTATCACATTATACCTCATTGACCTTCCTCTTGGATCATATCTAACAACAAATGACCAACCCGATTTATGTGGAACCTCTAAGTAAAATACCTGCTCACATTGGTTTGGAAGAACATAGGGCTCATCCCCAACTAGCTCAAACCACCTTGTATTAATCATTGGAAATTCATTGTCATGTTTAGTAATAGTTCTATCAGGATCATTTTGATTAATTTATAGCCTATACCATCTAACGATGAAGAGAACTAATTTGAAGGAATTAAAGTCACACTCAAGTATATCATCCAAAATGCCATAGTATTGATTTTCAAACTCTCGAGGATGTAAGTCATTTTTAGATGAAATATTAGTCACTTGAAAGACTGCACTTATCCTAGAATCACAAGTTTTTTTTGTGTCATCCAACTTTTTGATGCAAAATTTATGACCATTGCAAAACATAGCCTTGTGGTGTTTGACTTGCAAAAATATGTCAAACATGTATAAATTATTACATCAGGAGTTCATAAATGTACGGGTGATTAAAAAATTTATACATACCTGGAAATCTCTTAAACCATGTGCTAAATCTATTTCCCTTTGCATAACATTTGAATCTCTATTATGATGAGCTTCATTAACCAATGAAGACACATCTTCCCATGTAAATGTGCAACCTAAATTATGACATCATTCAATCCATACCATCATCCAATCTTGATTATTTGCAATATACACATGTATTTCATCCCACTCTCGAGCTGTTGTACACAAAATAAATTGACAAGTTACAACTAATTAATTTTGAAAATTAATAATTAATTAACAGCTACAATAACATCTTATAATTTATTACCTCTCACTTTCCTCATTCTACCTTTCCCCACCAAGTACTCCCCTTCAAATTTTCTAATGGTTTTGAGATCCCAAATGCAATCTATATGGATCTTTTCTGCAAGCTTAGCAAGATATTCAATAATGTACACCATAGTCTGGTATACCATATATCCCTCCACCATAGAACTATCAAGACGTGCTCTTTTCCGAACCAAAGCCTTAAAAAATTTCAAGTGCCTCTCAACCATCCACATTGATTGAGTGTGTATGGGTCCACACAATTCAATCTCCTCAACTTGGTGTATGAGGTAGTGTTCTTGTGCATTGAAAAAGCTTGAAGGTACACACTTTTTCATTTCACACATTACATGAGGAATTCTTCTGATGCAGGAGTATCTTGGGTGTAAGAGCAATCTTGCATCACCCAAAAATATTTATGTTTTTATTCAATAAAGGTTATTTTGTGCAGAGCTGCTATTTATGGAAAGTTACTATTTTTGGTAATTTTCGTATGTGCTCAGAATGATCTGATTTCTTTCTTGGAGGTTCATTTTGGTCATATAAGTCTGCCAGTAAAGTTTCATTGCCAGATCAAGTGTACATTGGAAGATATTGAAGATTTTCGGTATTGGCAGCAGGGTACAGAAACTTTGAACTCAATTTTGAAGGCTTTAGAGGCCCCGGATGAGGTCAAAAATTTGGGTGGTGGGCACTTGCGCTGGTTAAGCCTGTAGAGCGCTTTGTGGCATTTCCAAAATAGGGTTATAATAGCCAAGCGGGTCAATGGGTGATGACTTATGGTCTTCAGAAGTTGGGCCACCTGAAATGGCGAAAAATAATTTTCTTCAAAATTTCTGTTCGGGTTTCAAAGGTTATCTTGAGCCGACTATGATGTAATGAAATGTAAAATAAAATAATTCTAAGTTTGGTCGGCCTTATTAGCTAAAATTCTGGAACTTTCCCAGGCGGTGGAAACTTGCCTATATAAGGAAGGCTGTATTATTGTCTTAGGTAGTTCAGAATAGTTCTGAGTAGTAGATCTGGATAATAGTTCGAGGCTTTGTCCTACAGAATATTGTAAGGGAATGCCCATGTGGCTTTGCATATTGTAATTCTGAAAATTTGTAATTCCACATTTGTGGAGATAATAAGAAGCCAATTTTCTGTTCTTGCATATTGTTGTTGTTTCTCTATATCTGTTATGTGTTTGTGGTATTAAGGGGAGCACCCCTTCATCAGGTGGTATCAGAGCAGGAGTTCTTGAGTGTGTAAACAGATTGCCGACTGTGAGGCAGTTTGCACCAGGACCGTGGCTAGGGTTTCAGCGCGCATCGCGAAAATGCCTCCACGAAAGGAACGTGGCGGAAGAGCTGGTGTTGTAACACCTGAGGTTAGAGAGCTGCAGAGACAAGTGCGAGCATTACAAGAAGAGATTCATAGAGGAATGAATCTTAATGTCAGAGACGAAAGCGAGGATGAAGCCGAAGAAGAATATCAAGAAGGAGAAGTTGAAATTGTGAACCAGGAGGAAGAAAGACTTTTTCGGGCGATTTCCAAGATTGGGAAAAGACCTAAGATTGAGGTTCCTACATTTTTTGGAAATCTTAACCTAGAGGAATTGATCGACTGGATCAATGAATGTGAGGAATATTTTGAGTATGAAGATGTTGAGGATCCTGATAGGGTCAAATTTGTGAAGGCCAGACTGAAAGGTCATGCGAAGATATGGTGGCAAGAGATTCAGTTGGAGCGAAATAGAAGGGGAAAGGAAAAAATCACGAGATGGGATCGGATGGTGGATAAATTGAAGCGATAGTTCATTTTTGTTGATTATGAGCTTGACCTATTGAAGAAAATGCAGAGTTTGAAGCAAGCAGGAAGATCTGTTCAGGAGTATACGGAGGAGTTCTATCGACTCCTCATCAGAACAGGCCATGCCGAAGCTGATAAGGAGAAAGTTGCCCGATACCTTAATGGGTTAAGGCCAAGCATTCAGGAGGAGTTGAATCTGGTTTGAATGAATAGTATTGAAGAGGCATACCAGTTTGCCATAAAAGTAGAGGAAAAGCTGAACAAGAAGTTTGAGAGCAGACAAAACGGAAGAGGTCGCGGTGGACGATCTGGTGGACGGTCATATGGTGGCCGAAATGAAGATCCAAAAAAGAAGGATGAGGCCAGTAGCAGTTAGAATCAGAGAGGAAACAATTCCAATCACTTCCAGGATCAGAATAATAGAGATCAAAGAGGAAGGGGAAGAGGACAAGGATCTGGAAGAGGTGGCTTTCGTGGAACATGTTTTCACTATGGAGAAGAAGGTCATAGGGAATTTGAATGTCCTCAGCGCCAAGGCAGAACGGACAGGAGAAATGAAGGCCAGGCCAGAGTTGCACATGTAGATGAAGATGCCAGATCATCAAATTCTGAAGATGCTGAAAGAGAAGAAACGTTGATTAACAGAAGAGTCCTGTTGAGTGGTGAGAATGAACCTGAGCAAAGGAGGAGCTTGTTTCGCACCAGGTGCAAGTGTGAAGGTAAATGTTGTGATGTGATCATTGATAGTGGGAGCACTGACCATTTGGTGTCAGAAGAGATGGTGACAAAGTTGAAGCTCACGAGATAGAAACACCCACATCCATATCGGATTGCCTGGGTACAAGATGACCACAAGGTCATGGTCAATGAACAATGCCTGGTGAAGTTCAAGATTGGCGGATACCAAGATGAGGTATTGTGTGATATCATCTCTATGGATGCATGTCATATGTTATTGGGTAGACCGTGGCAGTTTGACAGATGTGTTGTACACGATGGTCGTGCGAATACCTATTCCCTGACAAAAGATGGAGTGCGACATAAGCTAAAGCCATTGAAGGAGACCGAAGAAAAGGTATGTGGTAATGCAAGAATAACATTTGTTGATGGAAGGAAATTCCTAGATGGTATGAGGCATGAGCATGTATGTTTTGCTTTAATTCCAAAAGCTGGTAAAGAGGAAGTAGAAGATGTTCCTGTAGAAGTTGTAGATTTGTTGAATGAGTTTCAGGATATTGTATCTGATAACGTGCCTGATGGATTACCACCAGTCAAGAAGATCAGTCATCAGATGGACTTGATCCCAGGAGTTAGTTTGCCGAATAAGGCAGCACACAGAATGACACCTGCAGAAAGTGAGGAGTTGAACAGACAAGTACATGAGTTGTTACAGAAAGGATTGATTCGAGAGAGTCTGAGTCCCTGTGCTGTACCAGTGGTATTAGCACCAAAGGAGAATAGAGAATGGAGGATGTGTACAGATTCTAGGGCAATAAACAAGATCATAATAAAGTACAGATTTCCATTGCCACGAATGGATGATATTATGGACTATATGAGTGGATATCATCAGATTCAGATCAGAGAAGGAGATGAATGGAAGACTGCCTTCAAGACAAAGGAAGGACTATATGAGTGGTTAGTCATGCCTTTTGGGCTAACCAATGCACCGAGCACTTTCATGCGGCTCATGAATGAGGTTCTGAAAGAATTTTTGGGTAAGTTTGTTATTGTTTACCTAGATGATATTTTGATCTTTAGTAAGACATTGGATGAGCATATGATGCATATTCGTATGGTATTTGAGAAGTTGAGAGAAGAGAAATTGTTGATTAATTTGAAGAAGTGCAGTTTTGTGAAGAAAGAGTTAGTGTATTTGGGATTTGTAGTTTCAGCAAAAGGTCTGAAAATGGACCCAGAAAAGGTACAGGCTATTCTTGAATGGCCTACTCCGAGGAGTGCTACTGAGGTAAGATCTTTTCATGGTCTAGCTAGCTTTTACAGAAAGTTTATCAGAAATTTTAGCAGTATTTGTGGACCCTTGACTGAAACAATGAGAGGGGATAGAAAAGAGTTTAAGTGGACTAATGGGGCAGAAAAGAGTTTTCAATTGTTGAAACAAAAAGTTACAGAACAACTAGTTTTAGCACTTCCAGCTTTTAATAAGGTGTTTCAAGTAGATTGTGATGCTAGTGGTACTGCAATAGGAGCTATTATGAGCTAAGAAGGTAAACCTATTGCTTATTTCAGTGAGAAGTTAAATGATGCCAAGAGGAAATATTCTGTTTATGATCAAGAATTTTATGCTATAGTTTAGGCATTAAAGAAGTGGAGACATTATCTACTTCCTAAGGAGTTTGTTTTGTATACTGATCATCAAGCTTTGCAATATTTGAATAGTCAAGGAAAGTTGAATCAGAGGCATTTGAAATGGGTTGAGTTTTTGCAGAGTTATACATTTGTTTTGAAACACAGGAGTGGAAAGTCTAATAGGGTTGCAGATGCTCTTAGCAGAAGGCAACTATTGCTGACAGAAATGCAGATTGAAGTGGTTGGTTTCAAGGAACTCAAAAATTTGTATCCAGAGGATCCTGATTTTGGTGAAGCTTGGAAAGCTTGTACAGAACCTGTTACTCTAGACAGGACAAAATGGCTGGATTTTATCATCCAAGATGATATGCTATTCAGAGGGAGTCAGTTGTGCATTCCGCGAAGTTCTATGAGGGAGAATCTCATCAAGGAGAAGCATAGCGGAGGATTGGCTAGACATTTTGGTCATGACAAAACCTTTTCTTTGGTTAGTGAAAATTATTATTGGCCACAATTGCAGCAAGATGTGAAGAAGTTTGTACAGAGTTGCAGAGTATGTCAGATGGAAAAAGGAGTGAAGCAGAATATAGGGTTGTATCAGCCATTATCTGTACTAGAGAAGCCTTGGGAGGATATCAGCATGGACTTTGTTCTTGGCTTACCGAGGACACAGCGGAGACACGATTCAATTTTTGTGGTAGTTGATAGATTTTCAAAGATGGCACATTTTATTCCCTGCAAGAAGACTAATGATGCTATTCATGTAGCAGAATTGTTTTTCAGAGAAGTAGTGAGACTTCATGGTTTGCCAAAAACCATAGTTTCAGATCAGGACACTAAGTTTGTTGGATATTTCTGGCATACATTGTGGAAGAAGTTGAAGATAGATTTGAAGTTCAGTTCATCACATCATCCACAGACTGATGGACAGACAGAGGTGGTGAATAGGAGTTTGGAGAATTTGCTGAGATGTTTGGTTGGAGATAAGCCAACAGGATGGGATTTGATTTTACCATAGGCCAAATTTGCATACAATAATTCTGTCAACAGGATCACTGGTAAATCACCATTCCAGATTATATATGGAAGTAGTCCAAGAAATGCATCTGAATTGAGGAAGATAGATAAAGGAGAAATAAGTAGTGCTGAAGCTGAGGATTTTGCAGAGCACTTGAAGAACATCAATGGGGAGGTGAGGAAGCATATTACCAAGATGAACGCACAGTATAAGGCTAAGGCAGATGAGAAAAGGAGGTATAAGGAATTTCAGGTTGGTGATGAAGTCATGGTTCATTTGTGGAAGGAGCGGTTTCCAGTTGGTACATATAACAAGTTGAAAATGAAAAAGTTTGGACCATGTAAGATATTGAAGAAACATGATTCAGGAAATGCATATGAGGTAGAATTGCCTACCGAGCTAAATATTTCACCAGTGTTTAACATTTCAGATCTGACAGAGTATCATGAAGGAGGTGTTGAAGATGAGATCACAGCAGCACAGTGGAGTATTCCAGCAACTAGTTCAGACACTAAGGAGATTGAAGATATACTGGATAGTCATGTTGGCAGAAGCACAAGGAACAGGACATATGAAGAATATCTGGTCAAGTGGAAAGGATGACCTGTTGAAGATTCATCATGGCTAACAAAGGAGGAGGTTAACCGTCTTGGTTTTCCTCTGCACACCTGAGTCGTGACAGGGTCACTTCTCAAATTACCCCGGGTGTCTGATGCAGGAGCATCCTGGGTGTAAGAGCAATCTTGCATCACCCAAAAATATTTATGTTTTTATTCAATAAGGGTTATTTTGTGCAGAGCTGCTATTTATGGAAAGTTACTATTTTTGGTAATTTTCGTATGTGCTCAGAATGATCTGATTTCTTTCTTGGAGGTTCATTTTGGTCATATAAGTCTGCCAGTAAAGTTTCATTGCCAGATCAAGTGTACATTGGAAGATATTAAAGATTTTTGGTATTGGCAGTAGGGTACAGAAACTTTGAACTCAGTTTTGAAGGCTTTAGAGGCCCCGGATGAGGTCAAAAATTTGGGTGACGGGCACTTACATCGGTCAAGCCTGTAGAGCGCTTCGTGACATTTTTGAAATGGGGTTATAATAGCTGAGCGGGTCAACGGGTGATGACTTATGGTCTTCGGAAGTTGGGCCACCTGAAATGGCGAAAAATAATTTTCTTCAAAATTTTTGTTCGGGTTTCAAAGGTTATCTTGAGCCGACTATGATGTAATGAAATGTAAAATAAAATAATTCTAAGTTTGGTCGGCCTTATTGGCTAAAATTCTGGAACTTTCCCAGGTGGTCGAAAATTGCCTATATAAGGAAGGCTGTATTATTGTCTTAGGTAGTAGATCTGGGTAATAGTTCGAGGCTTTGTCCTACAGAATATTGTAAGGGAATGCCCATGTGGCTTTGCATATTGTAATTCTGAAAGTTTGTAATTCCACATTTGTGGAGATAATAAGAAGCCAATTTTCTGTTCTTGCATATTGTTGTTGTTTCTCTATATCTGTTATGTGTTTGTGGTATTAAGGGGAGCACCCTTCATCATCTTCTCTTCCAGTATTTTATATATGCTTTATGGATTTCTTTAGATGACAGCCACCTACAAGGCATTCAAGATATAATTATATATAAACATGAGACTTTACAATATATACAACAAATTGAATAGATATCATTTCTTACCTCATGTATTTTCCAAGATCATATATCACTTGTTTGATGTTATTGTCAAAGTTCTCTGGGGGAGATAGGGGTATCATGTACTGCAACAATTATAAAAATAATCATGTCATTCTTTTCTCACATAATACAATGAGAAGTACATGTAGTTTACAAATATATTGTAAATACAAAAGAACATGACTTACCTTGATGAAAGTATGCCAATCATGCATTTTCAACCTGGCCCAAATTCACTTTTCTTTGATATGGTACTGCTTATGTTCACAACAAATCCTGTGGGAAATCAATTTTTTCTTATGACTTCTTTTATGGCATCACTTTGTTGCTCTATTAATAACCAAGGAAGGGCACTTATATTAATATGTTCTCCATTTCTATTTGATTCAATAAAAAATTTCATTGCGTGATTGGATTCATGAATGTCGCTACAAATTTTGACAATTTTTTCTTTGTCATGCCTTCCATCCAATATCTTCCACAATGTCTTTGTTACATTATTTTCAATATGCATAGTATCAAACAAATGCATAATTTGCAACTTCTTGTAGTAGGGAAACCTACTAAATTGTTTGGGATAAGTTTTTAGTCCCTTTGGAAGGTGCTTAGTAGTATTTCCTTGATGACATTCACGATCATCAATCACATAATCAGCAAACAAAACACAATATAAATATAGAAATTCCAAACATAAACCATTAGGTAGAATGGTAGTACCTTGACGAGTAATTCTATTATATTCCAACTTCCATAGGTGAGGTGTCATTCTCTATGGCTTAGATGTAGTCTCTTCTTTCCCATTGAAAAGATGTTTTTTGGTAGTTCAATACTTATGATTTTTGTGGAGAAAGTGTCTATGCTCATCAAACACTTGCTTTCCTAAACTTTTTGAATGACAAGATTTCATCTTTGGACCACAAATTGGACATGAAAATTTTCCCTCTATTTAAAGACCTACACGATAATGATATAATTGGATTAAATATGTTAATTTTTATATTTAGAATTATCATGTGCAACTTGAATTCACCGTAACATAACAAAAAAATGTGTTAGCCCTAGGGCATCATGTATTGTCTATACAAGCATTGAATTTAAATTGTCTGTGTCCTATTGGTCTAGAGATGTCATACATAGTGACACCATTCCATAACTCTAACAACTCATCGATAAGAGGCTTAATATATACATTCATATCTTTAACTTGGTATTTACCTAGTTGAATGAACAACAACATTACATAATTATTGTGACCATTTTATTGCAAGATTTATAATTACATGCAGATAAATATTAAATGATCAAATACCTAGAACAATAATTGCCAACATAATGTGCTCCCTCATTATTGACATCCATGGAGGAATGTTATTGTTGATCACAAAAATAGGCCAAATAGAGTAAACAGATCTTATCTCTCCAAATGGATTGACATTGTCCGCTGCCAATGAAAGCTTGAGATTTTGAGGTTTTTTGATAAAGTGCGGCCACTTTTCCTCTATGTCCTTAAATGAAAAACCATCCATAGGTATTTGAATAATGTTATATTGATTCCTATTGTGTGCATGGTAATCCATAAATTGTGCCAAGCTACTACACCTAAAAAATGTTTGCAAACGTGGTATAATGGGGATGTAACGAAGAACCTTGTGAGGCACCTTTTTTGTTATTTGATCTATTCAATATCTACTCATATGACATTCAGGGAATTCTATTGCAAGTTCATGGTCTTTATGATAAATAATATGATCATTGGGACAAGCATCTATTGCTTGATACTCTATTCTAATATATTTCATAGTGGTACATAATTCTTGGTATGAGTGAGGGAGAATATTTGATGGTGGTGTATCATTCTAAAATGGAAGAAATTCCATGTTAAGAGCATTTATCCATTTGAGTAAGTGTTTTGGGGTCATATTTGACACCTTGAATTGATCTTTTCTTTGATCTAGCTTTCTCCCCGCTTTCCACATCTTTTCTACTTCATTCTAGGTGAAATTAGGGCTAGGATCTCGAGGATTCTCCTTAATTTCCCTCTTCTATGGCTCTATTTTCTAGGTAGGACTTAGAAATAAGTACTTCTATCCTTCATCATAGTCATCATAAGATTTTATTCCTATCCTTGGCATTCTATCCCATTTTGGTATCATTTCTACGTCTCTGGGCATCCCTGGGACCTCCTGTCCTGATTCTGGCTGGATCTGGGCCCACGAGCTCAGAATCAAAGTTGATCCTGACCAGGTTGGGATCAAGCTTGAACCTAAATAGGTTAGGATCAAGTTCAAACTTGACTAGGTCAATCCCAACCTCAATTTTTCCCCCCTCTTTCAAATTTCCAAATTCCTTGATTTTTGGGTATCAGGTTTTTGGGATATTTGTTTTCCTACCTCTGGGTCGGCCATTTTGGGTTTTAGAATGGTAAATCATTAAATTGCATTTAATCTAAGTATATTTTGTAAATGTTAGGACCTAATTGAGATTTAATTCTCCAAGGTGGCCCCTCTAGAGGATTTTGCTCTAGTTCACTATAAAAGGAGGCCTTCCTCTCTCATTTTCACATCCATTATTCACATCTCTCAATCATGTTTTCATGCTCAAGAACTCTCAAGAAAGGTGATAAAGAAAGCATCCATTCAAGCATCCAAGTCTTCTTCTCCATCTAAGTTATCCATTGAAGATCAAGGATTCAAGCATTCAAGCCATTGAAGGGATTTGGTTCAAGCATTCAAGGATTCCTCATTCAAACCCTAGATCTAGCCATCTTGATGGTGTGATCTTCCTTCAAGATCCTTTTGTTCATCTTCAAGGTCCATTTATTCTTCTATCAAGGTGGATTCCAAGCATACAAGAATGGAGGTTTTGTATTTACTTTTAAGGTTTTGATTTACATTTTCCATTGTTATGTTCAAGCTTTCATATCAATATATTTGTTTACATTCAAAATACAATTACATATCTATCGATTTACATAGCTTCATTATTAGATCCATTTCTACTACTTGCTAGCATTCCTATTTCAATTTCAATATTAAGGTTGATTCCAAACCAAGGTTTGACCAAGGCAAACCCCTCAAACAAACAACAAAAACCCTCTTTTTCTTGCAGGTGCAGGTGTGGAATTTCAAATATGAGAGTAGATTTGGATACCCTTTTTGATGAACTTCTGGGATCTATGAACAAAGTCAAAATCAACCTTCAAATAAATAATCTAGCCTTTGACCTTTTATGAGGGTCAAAGTTGACCTGAGATCATCTTGGAAAAAGATTTATGGCTTTTCTTCATCTTGGCATTTCCAATCCAGAACAGGTTGTAGAATTGCCCAAAAGTATACACAGACATCAGAAATCAGCATTTTCTAGATTTGCCCTAATTCAAGGTTAGTATTTGTATTTCAATTATTTCAAATTCTAAACATTTCAATTCAACCATAGGGAAATATAGGGTTTCTCCCTCTCTTTCATATTCTCCATAGATTGATTCGATTGTGCATTAACCTTTTGGTTGATCAAATTGAATCTCTCCTTTGGGAACTTGGATTTAGGAGTGGATCTCATGTTTCCCCCATACACATACATACATTAAACATCCGTAAATAGAGGTGATTCTATTTTACCCCTATTCATTTTGGTGAATCCAACTAGCTTAATCTCTTTCTTTTTGGTGTTAGATTGCCTTTTAGATTTGGTCTAGTTTATGCTCTTCCATTTTAAAATTCAAAAATACAAAAAAATCTATATATATTTCTTGCATTTAATTTTCTATGGTGATTGTTAAGATGCTTTGGTGTGTAGTTATGTTCTTTATTACTCTTCTTTTAGCATCTCTTTATAATACTTATGATGTTTATGAAAGTATCATTCACTTCATTATGTTGATGACCCTGCACTTTTCTCTTGGTTATGCTTTTGTAAAGTAGACTGACACTAGTCTGCCTACACTCAAAACCTTCATTAAAGATTTATGTGGTAGCCTTATTAATATTTTGGATTATGTGAAGAATTTGGTAGATGATACACCATCTCCTATTGATCCTAATCCTATCAATCCTATCAATCCTAATCCTAATCCTATCAATCCTAATCCTAATCCTAATCTTCCTAATCCCAATCCGATACCTAATTCTCCAACCACTCATCCTTACTCTTCCCATACTTATGATGGGATTCAAGCTATAGTTCAGGATGCAGATGTGAAAGATTTCTTTTATTTACCTTCTCCTCTAATTCATGATGATATTAAAGGAAAGTGTAAGAAACTTCCTCCAAACCTATTATCCCACCTTATACAAACTTTACTCATGAACATGATAAACAATTACCTCCTATAGAAGCTTTACATAATATGTACACTACTGGATATAGTATGGTGAATAAACAAGATTATAAAGGTTTAGGGCTTGGGGTTAATGAGCATGGTATTAGGTTTCTAGTTCATATACCCCCGAAACCAGATATGTATGGTGTTGGTTGTTCAAGATCTCAAGTTAAGGTAGGTGATGCTAAACATTGTCCTCCTCTTCATATTCTTCTCCCAACACCTATCCTAGATAATCCTAATACTCATCAAGAAGTGGCTAAGAAGGTATATGTTGAGCTAATCAATTTTAAGAAATAAATCTTTAGACCTATGGTGATCGATGCTTTACACAAATACAAATGTCCTTTTCATTATAGTAACAAACATTTACTTGCTGATTGTAAACATTTCAAGTATAATATTAGAGAGTGAGCTGCTTTAGGAATTATATCTAATTATCATGTAGTTTTACAATTCCTTCATAATTTTGATATAGGGGATTCCCCTCCTTTAGATATAATGTAGATGTTCTTCCCCTCTTGTCTCATCACTAGGGGGCAAGAGGTGTATCTTCATCTAGTCTCCTAGGATCCATTAGGTCTTTTTATTGGGGCTTAATTGGTATTCTTTCTCTCCTATTTTTCTATGGTTTTGCGTTATGTTTTTTATCATCCATAGAATCTATCTTTTCTTTTCAACATATCTTTTCTAAGATATTTGTTTTTGCAAAGGTATCCCTTGTCCTTATCTTTGGGGGGAAAGGTACCTCTTTCTTTCTCTTTGTCTAGGGAACTGATTTCCTTAGCTTAGTGGTATTTTTTTATATGGTAATATTATTTCAACATATTGATAGATGTTTTGACTACAGATAACCTTTTTATATGAGAAGTTTTTGTCCTAAGTCATCACTTCTTCTCTATGTTGCAAATTATGTTCTTTATAAACTCTTACCCTTGCTTTGGTGTTAGAGTTGTTTCCCTCTTTCCAAAGATTCCTCTTCCTCTTCTTTGCAGGGGGCTTGATGATTAAATCTTTGTTCTTTCTTTTGAAAGATGATATTTTATCTAGAACCCTCCTCTTTGGTGTAGGTCTTGTTGATAAGATCTCTTTCTTTGAGGATCCTTTTCCATGAGTGATATATCCTTTTCACAATTATCTACATTCTTTGATGTAGGGGTCAATATCCCTCACTAAGGATATGGTGTACATTGTTGTCAATGGGATATGTCCTTGCCTTGTGAAGTAGGTATCCTCTTCAATCTTTGTTCCTACACTACAGGGGCAAGGATGTTATTTCTTTTCTCTCTTTCTGGGATTCACCTCTTTCCTTGGTTAAGCAGTATCTATCTATTATGTGATATCCAATCATACATGAAAATTTTAGTTTGCATTGAGGATCTATGTCCTTGATAACAACCTCTTTCCATTGTTAGACATTGGGTTTCCATGGTTGATATATCTCTCACCTTGGAAACTGAATAGTGTGCTATCCCTCATAAGGGTTACTTTCTTTTCACTTCTTGCATGATATCTCTTTACATTCATACCTTCCATGGCCTCATAGGAGCTATGACCTTCTTGGCTTGGACTCAGTGTTGTTTATGGATATTGTCTTGATGTTAAAGAAGACATTATCATTATTCTTTTCTTTCCTTAACATGTCAAAATAATATGGATTTTCCATTTTAAGGAGGGCGGCATATATAGGGTCTCCCTTGTACTATAGTTTTTTATATTTACATGCTAAATCTTGGAAGGTAAAGCACATAAGTTGCTAAATCTTGAAAAGACACGCATTTATATGCTAAATCTTCTAAAGATAATGCACATAAGTTGCTGAATCGTGAAAAGAAATGCATTTATATGCTAAATCTTCTGAAGGTAACACACATAAGTTGCTAAATCCTGAGGAGACAAGCATTTTTCAAAAAATTTCTATGAGGCCTACCTCAGCTTAGCTTAGCATTAGCACTATAGTTACTATTTATGATTTAGTTGATACTATTTGAGACTATTGGACATTTTAAAACATATGTTATTTTGAGGATCTCATATCATGTTATCATATATTATGATTTGATGAATATCTACTCAGGTAGAACCATATGTTATTATGTAGTTTATTTACATGATTGAGTTATATGATGTATTGTGATGGATATACATGTTAGCATGTTTAGGAATGCAAATGAATAAAAGATTAGTTTATGTGATTAAACTAGATGCAGATATTGATGAAAGTATATGATGTGAATGGTTTGTGTTTTACATTATGTATTTCATTATGTACATGTTGATTTATTGGATGTACTGATGTGTGCAATTAAGTGTACAAGAAGTTGACCATGGTACTAAATTTGAGGTTTCAGAAACTAACTTAGGTACTCACTGTAATGCCAAGATCCTATCTATGAAGAGACATGGATCTCGTTGTAATGTATTTTGTTTTGTGAAAGTGCATTTGCATGGTTGTATTTAAATTATTTTGTAAATGTGATAAAGTCATGCCAAATGTATTTTTGTATAGTGTCACTTGACACCAAAGTGTTTGTGAGTTGGCATGACTAGTAAATGTGTTTATTGTTGGCATTAAGCATGATTGTCATTAGTGACAACACTTATTCTGAATAGTGCATACCAAGCAGAACAGTACATACAGAGCAGAACAAAGCTTACCAAGCAGAACAGTGCATACCGAGCTCACAAAGTTTCACAGTGTTTATCGAGTGCTGCACAGTTAAACATGAAATTTAGTTTCTACCGAGTCTCCAGTATTTACCAAGTTTGAAACTATG
Organism: Chamaecyparis obtusa; assembly: GCA_027943335.1. Classification (NCBI taxonomy): domain Eukaryota; kingdom Viridiplantae; phylum Streptophyta; class Pinopsida; order Cupressales; family Cupressaceae; genus Chamaecyparis; species Chamaecyparis obtusa. Next base: position 166,741 of record BSBK01008752.1, on the reverse strand, counting down.
ACTGAGTGGTTAGTATGGACTAAGCTTCCACTTCTACTAAGTGCATGACGATACCAAGTAACGCAGTGGATGCCGTGTATCAGAAAGTCACCGAGTTAGTTTGCAGTAACCGTGTAACTATATTTGGGCCGACTCAGTAATATTTGTGTTTACTTGTTTAAGAGCCAACTTTGTAATTGTTTTGGAATTGACTTAGATTGATATATAAATAATGTTTTATGTCATATCTGAAAAGGTAGATATAGAGAAGTATAAAAAAAAAAGAGAGAAAGGCAGAGATAAGTGAATTACAAAGGGCTACAGTAGTATAAGAAGTAGCAAAGATCAATCCATCACAAAAGGTGATCAGTAAATCAAAGAATCTCAATCAGCAAGTATAGTTGCAAGTAAGAGATCTACTATTTCATCCTAATAGGTGAATCAGCTTGAAATCCTTTAACCGGGTAGACTTAATAGTCTTTGTAAAAATCTCTTAACCGAGTGCATACTTCATTGTATGTTTGTAAAACCTCTAACAAGGTGGACCTAGTAGTCCTTATTGCTCCTAACAGGGCAGATCATCAGAAGTGATCATTGTAAGCCTTAACCAGCAAACTTTATACTGCAGTATTGAAGTTTTGTGGGTATCATCCACACCCTAGTTTTACTTTCTACTTGGAAGGTTTCTGGGTCACCAAATCTCTGTGTTCTAAGTGTTATGAATTTTTTATTCTTTCTGTTACTTATGCATGTAGTTAGATTATCAATCTAATATTATTAAGATCTGAATCTGTTAAAAGTTTTGAAGTTATTGATTCACCCCTCCCCTCTCAGTAACCTAGATATTCTTGAATATTTCCAACAATTGGTATCAGAGCTCAGTGGATCTCAGAATAAAGTTTGACAACTTGAGAAAAGATTCAGGACAATGGAGATATTCAGACTGAACAAAGTAATTGAGAATGAAAAGCTAGATCTGGAAATGGCCATAACTCAACTCAAAGAAGCAAGAGAGCATCTTTCCCTTTCCCTAAAAAGAAGGAAGGAACTTGCAAATCAGATCAATGACCACCAGTATGTTGAAGAAAAGATTGAAGACTTTTTCCCTTCAAGAAGCTTAGATGAAGCAAACAATGCAATCAAAGAACTTCTAGAAAAGAGTGGATCTCTATAAGAAGAAGTGAGAAAATTGAAAAGAGAATAGGAAATTCAGTCAACAAGATTCTGTGAAGTCTTGGAACAAAGAAACAAGATGAAAGATGAAATAGATGGAAAGAACAATGAAATCCAGAATAAAACTCTTTAGCTAGAAAATCTTATTGATCAAATCTCCAATGCAAATGAAGAAATCTTGACTCTAAGATCAGAAAATGAAAATATGAGAGAAGAGCTAGATCTGAAAAGCAAATCAATTTAAGAGTGATGAGTGAGCTAGATGTTGAAAGGCAAATCAATGAGAGAATGTTGAAATCTCAAGAAGATATGAATCAGGTGTATGAATGAAACCTTCATAGGCAAAAAGGAAAAGAAGGACTTGGATACAAAGAGGAAGGTGAATCCTCCAAACAAGGTACTCAAAAGAATTAGAAACCTACCTGTAATCACTGTGGCAAAATTGGTCATACTTCAAACAAATGTTGGAGCAATGGAAAAGAAAAATTCAATGGAAAATGCTACAATTGAAATTAGCTTGGTCATAAAGCAAATGAATGCAAGGAGAAACCAAGATTTAAAGGCATATGTCACAAATGTAGCAAACAAGGTCATAAGGCATCAGAATGCAAAACTAAAACACCCAATCCAACGGAACAAATTATTAAAGCAATGTTTGGTTGGGATTACAACACTTGGTGGAGATGTCATTACTGTGGAGAATATGGACACATTGGCATGAATTGTGTAAGGAACCACTTGAGAAAAAGGGATTCTACCATAAGATGTTATAATTATGCTAAGCTTGGTCACATAGCTAAAAACTGCATGAATTTAGGCAAAATTGAAGATGAAAAGAAAGCAAAAGCAAATAACATTAGGAAGCAGATGAGACAGAAGTGGATTCGTAAACTGACTGAGCAAACCAATCCTGAAGTCACTAATGAAGGGAGTGGCTCTATGAGCTCTAACTAGTCTTTAAGAAAGCACTGGAACTGTATCTTTGTAGACATATTCCAAAATAGTTCTTGAACTGAAAGGAAGACAGATCCAAATCAGTATGCAAGATACAACAGGATCACAAGAAGGTTGGTATCAGTTACCACTGAGCAAGGTTGGGAGTAACCTAACTTCATTTGGTTACTGAGTAAGGTTGGAGAAGTATGAATTTGTATGATCACCAAGTTGCGGTGTCTTCACTGAGCAATTAATTCATAGTGGATGACAGCCTGTCTAATTCAATACCCTAATTCATACTGAGCATTAATGACAAATTTTTAACAAAAGGAATGAAATCAAGTTCACCATTCACCGTGAACAAATGTCTCCTAGTGCAATCAAGTGTTTTGAAGCATATTTCAGCAAGATATTCTCTTTCCTCAAAGAATTTACTATGTTCACTGAGCTACCATGGCATCATCTAGCGCTAAAGTGAAGAAAGGTTTGGAAATGTTGGTTCATGGAGAATGGAAAGCACCATATTTCAAACTTGTGCTCGCAGTTGCCGGAACCCTAGACTTGAGTGGAGCTCAATCTCGGATCCCTCCTAAGGTACTCCTTATTAATGATATTCGTAGTCATTTTAAGTGTACAATTCAAGAGCTTGGAACCCTAGAGATAGATACTATTCATGAGGAACTATGTGTCGATGGTGTTCTCAAACCGGAGCATCAACATTTGGAAGATAAGGGTTTAGTTGACATCACACACTTGCCTCGGAGCTTTTAGATAAAATGGGTCAGATATATCCTCAGCCGAGTACATGAAGGTAAAATATGGCTTGAGAAACCAGTAGAGATTATCAAGAAGATGATTCATCGAATCACTGGTCTTCCCATGCTCGACAAGGCAAAATCTACAAAAACCCTAGGTTGGATGGAACTGGAAGAGAAAACCCTAGCCAAGTGGGATGGTAGAGGTATGAAGATAAGTAGAATTACTGATGCAGAATTGAAGTTTGGTATACATATTGTAGCTCACAAGATATATAGTTCAAGTTGGTAGAACAATGTTCCATGTGAAGTAGTTGACCTAGCGTATAAAATTGTAAAGAACAATCTATCATTTGACCTAGCAGATCTTTTGTTGAAATAGTTCAACAAGAACATGGAGAGCATCCAAACCTCAAAGAAAAATCCATGTAAGTTTGGCTCACTATTGGTTTGTTTATTTTTCTATGCTCAAAAGTTTTTCCCATCAAAAGGCATAGTAGTATGGAGAAAAGATGTGCTGGTTCTTTATCAGATGAATGAATACATTTTAGAAATGGGTGACAATTTTGAAAGCATAATGGATAACTATTTTGAATCATTTAAAGAGAAAATGAACAATAGATTCTGGATTCCGTAGAAATTGGTGGAAGATTACAAAGATGATATTTTTTTCATGGTGGACTGTGATAATCTGTATATACAGGCAGCAAAACCAAGGATTGTACATGTGAAACCTCTTCCCTATGAGGTAAATATTGATGAAACCAAGAATATTATTGAAGCCCTAATTAATCAACCTGTTAATCCAAAGGCACCATATTTTGGGACATATGAAGAAGCTAAGGAGAGAATTGAGCTTAGTATAAAGCTTCCATAGGTGGTTAACAAAGGAAGAAAGAGGATGGCCAAAATACAAGCTAGCACACCTCTAATGTCAACTGAGGAAAAAGGAGAGGACTTTGAAGAAGAAGAAGAGAAAAAGGATGAGGAGGAAGAAGAAAAAGTATGAGCAAAGAAGAAAGGAAAAGTAATTATCACCAAGGCACCCAAGCAACCCTCTGCAGTATTTACAATAAGGAGTGCAAGAGGCAAGGCAGGCAAAGATAGTGAAGAAATATTATTCAAAAGGCCTCCTCCTTCATTAAAAGAAAAGATCAAGGATTTGAGAGAAGAATCTAGAATTGCAAACTTCAAATCTCTCAAATATGAAATCAGATCTGAGGAAGAGCAGCAAGAAATTGAAGATGCTATTGTCGAGAAAATAGGAAAATGCAAATACTCACCTGAAGAGATAGCTTCTCAAATCCCAGGAATTCTACTGAACAAAATTAATTTGAGATGGTCCAATGCAAGACAAACTGTCAAGGACATCTATGCTCAAACCTTGAGGTAATTAATGCCAAGTTTGAAAAATGCTGAAATTAATAAGGCATTGATAGATAATGAAAATAAGTTGACACTCAAATTCAATAGTTGTTTGATTTTGATCAAAGATATTGAGTTGGTTGTGAAGAGTGCCACTACCACATGGAAAAACATCTATAATGTTCACAAACTGAGTGCCGAAACTGTGATAATCAAGGATATTGATGATGACAGTGATGAACATGAAGAAGATACTGAGGTAGACAAGCAAATTGATGAGGAAGATAATATTGTTTGGATAGCTACAGAAGTCATTACCTCACTTCCTCACTCTCTAGTAAAAGTTGCTACACCTAGCACGGAGATAACTTCAAGTATGATTGTGACAACTTCCACAGATACATCAAATGTCAAATCATCACTAGCACAACTCAATGTATCATCGACATAAATGACTACCACCTCTTTTACCGAGTTGCAGTCTCTTGTATCTACTTCAATACCTACTTCCATATCAAGTTTTCCAGTAGTAAGTACCTCAGTTTTGGATACTTCAGTAAGTATTTCAGTTTTTGATTCTACAATTGTGAATACTTCAGTTTTGAGCCCTTCAAGTATTCTAGTTGATAGTTTATCATTTTTCATAGCTAGTCCTACAATGTCTACAATAACTTCTACAAAGGCATTAAGTGCAATAATAGTTGATCCTAAGGCTCAACCGAGTACAAGATTTTTGAGTAAGAATGTAGAAGAGGATATAGACTTAGATGAGGAGATAGAGATTCCAAAATTAGACTTTGCAAATCTTTCAGCAGACCAAATGCAAAACATTGGTGAACTCCTCCAAAAGAAAGCAAAGTAGAAGAAACTAAAAGAAGAAAGGGACAAGGAATATAAAATTATTGAAGATGCAAAGGATATTTTGTCAGAAGCATTAGGTATTAAAGTTGATTCCTCTCAACATATTTTGTTATAGTTAGCTGAGGCAGTAAACAAGTTCCATGAGGATTCCTCTGGGTCAAAAAAGATTCTTGAGAAAGTCGAGAAGAAGTTTGACAATAAAGTGCTTGAGCATGTTGCTTAGCATATAGCTATTAATTAGGTAGAATTATCTTCAATTTTGATAGATATTGAGTCCTCCTATTCCAATGTTACCTCACTTGTTGCTAAGCTATGTAATTTTGCCGAGTTCACTAAGGAAGTCAAGGATAAATTGAATAAGATTGATGAGGATTTGAAGGACAGTGTGTAGAAGTTGCAACTTAAACCTAGTTCAAGCTCTACACATCATATGAAAATCACATTCCTATCAAATAGGCAATTGGAATTATTAAAAGAAGATACAAATATCCAGTCAACACTACTAGATATTCATAACATGATCCTTCCCATCATGGAGATAATGCAAAAGCACATTGTTCACTCAAAAGCATTACTCCATGACAATAAATTTTCCATTGTAGATCACATGATTGAACTCTCTGCAGAAGTCCAAATTGCACTCCAAACATGCAAGATTTTGCAAGAGAATTGTGACATAACTCTGGCACTAATCATAAAGGTACATTCTAATTTTCTTTCACATTTTGGATTCTCCCTGTAAAATACTTGTATATACACCTTTGGCATTATTGTCAAAAAGGGGGAGAAAATGTATAGGAGAAAGTGTATAAGATTAAGGTGTGTAATATGAAAGGGGGAGAAAGTACTCTATATAAGGGAGTCATGAAATGTATAAACAGTAGTTTGAAAAAGATAAATTTTGAAAAATAAAAAAAAAGATTCAGCATGATTCTTTTATATAAGTTTTGGCAATAAGTGTTTTTGTCACTAATGCCAAAGGGGGAGATTGTTGGCATTAAGCATGATTGTCATTAGTCACAACACTTATTCTAAATAGTGCATACCAAGCAGAATAGAGCTTATCAAGTAGAACAATGCATATCGAGCTCGCAAAGTTTCACAGTGTTTACCGAGTGTTGCACGGTTAAACAGGAAATTTAGTTTCTACCGAGTAACACTTTATCTACCGAGTCTCTAGTATTTACTGAGTTTGAAACTACAAACGAGTAGTTAGTATGGACTGAGCTTCCACTTCTACTAAGTGCATGATGCTGTCGAGTAACGCAATGGACGTTGAGTATCAGAAAGTCACCAAGTTAGTTTGCAGTAACCATGTAACTATATTTGGGCCAACTCAGTAATATTTGTGTTTACTTGTTTAAGAGCCAACTTTGTAATTGTTTTTGAATTGACTTAGATTGATATATAAACAATGTTTTATGTCATATCTGAAAAGGTAGATATAGAGAAGTATAAAAAAAAAGAGAGAAAGGCAGAGATAAGTGAATTACAAAGGGCTACAGTAGTATAAGAAGTAGCAAAGATCAATCCATCATAGAAGGTGATCAGTAAATCAGAGAATCTCAATCAACAAGTACAGTTGCAAGTAAGAGATCTACTATTTCATCCTAACAGGTGAATCAACTTGAAATCCTTTAACCAGGTAGACTTAACAGTCTTTGTAAAAATCTCTTAACCGAGTGCATACTTCATTGTATGTTTGTAAAACCTCTAACAAGGTGGACCTAGCAGTCCTTATTGCTCCTAACAGGGTAGATCATCAGAAGTGATCATTGTAAGCCTTAATCGGCAAACTTTATACTGCAGTATTGAAGTTTTGTGGGTATCATCCCCACCCTAGTTTTACTTTCTACTTGGAAGGTTTCTAGGTCACCAAATCTCTGTGTTCTAAGTGTTATGAATGTTTTATTCTTTCTGTTACTCATGCATGTAGTCAGATTATCAATCTAACATTATTAAGATCTGAATGTGTTAAAAGTTTTGAAGTTACTGATTCACCCCTCCCCTCTCAGTAACCTAGATAGTCTTGAATATTTCCAATAGTTTATAATGTGGGAAATTCTGATGGAAACTTTTAGTGGGATTTTAGAGCGCTCTAGAAGCTTCTAGAGGGTAGATAGGACCTAATTTAGCCCCCCCACTTGATATGTTTAGGGTCTAGGGTCAAAATTTGACCAAAAGAAAGCCCAACACTCATTTTGAAACCTTTTAAATTAGCCTCTTAGCCCAAATTAGAGATTGTAGGGGTGGGTGAAGTTAGGAAATAAATTTTGGCCACCCATGTGATTCATACACCCTTAAGAAAGTTTAGGAGTTTTCACATAGGAACTTGAACCAGTTATTTTCTAATCTTGAGCCTATTTAAGGGGGGGTTAGAGGTTCTCACTTACACACACATTGGAAGAGTAAAGTTACTCTCTTGGAATTACTTTGGAGAGGAGAGAGACACCTAGCTTTGGAAGAAGATAGTTGGAGAAGGAAAGGCTTAGAGAGGAAGCTTGTACAACATCTTCTTTTCAACTTGAGCTTAGGACTTAAGGTTGGACTTCATGAACCCACTATAGTCTGGTTATTTTCATGTACAATAAATCTATGTTGTAATGTATGTGGAAAAAATTTATTTCATTTTCTATGTTATTCAAAGTATAAATGTGTGTCTTGTGTTTTATTTGTTCTTTATGATTTTTGAGGGAATCAAGGCCCACTCACCCTAGGGAGGGGAGAGTAACCTTGATAGGGTGTAGGAAGTTGGATTTCATAGTGTATGAGAGTCTCCCTGGTATGGGAAAGATGAGGCATGGATGTTATGGGCTCCATGTTGCCAATTTGTGGGGTTCTAAGGAGTATTGCTAGAATGAGACCATGTGTGGGCTATTCTACTTATTAGTTTGGATATGGGAGAATGAGAGCCATGGAATGGTCTATTATACATATCTTGTTTATGATGGAATGAGGTGCATTATGGCCTATTCCTCACTTGTTTTTTTTACAGATTGGAATCTCCACTTGTGTTATGCCCTCTACACCCTACTATTTTTAGGTCCTATTTTTAGTGACCAAGTAAGCCTTGGATGGGAGTTTTATTGTACATTATATGTTTTGTTTTCATGTATGAATGTATGTTACCCATTGGTTTCTAAGACCCCTAGCTCAGGGGTGGCCTTGTAAAGGCCTAGGTTGGGAGGTGAGCCTCCATGGTCAACCTAAGTGATTATTTTTGCAGGGATTCGAGGATGTTGTTGGAAGCCTTGCTATTGTGATGGATTGGTCTTCAAAATGTTTTCCCTAAGTGATATTCTATAAAATATACTAAAATAAAGTTGTCCTTACTTATGATTGTATTGAGTGGAGTAAAGCTCCTTGTATAAGTCAGTTATTGTGAACATGTATTATGTAAATTTGTAAATGAAAGGAGATTGTCCTTCCTTTTGTATGCTAAAATAAAGGGGTTATGGTAGGTGAAATTTTATCACAAAGAGAAGTATTTCACCATGTTTATTTTGGATTAAAACTTGTAAAAGTTCCTTCATAAAAGGATGTTGTATTTCTTGTAATTCCTTTGTTAATTTTGGAAATGTGAATTTGAGGAGATTTTATTTTGAAGTAAAAAAAAAAAGAGAAAAGAGAAAATTTACTTTTAAATAAGTATTATTATTATTATTTTCCACTACATAAATAGCTATGTTAGCAAAACTATCTAAGATCCATGAGTCTAGGATCAAGAGATCACATTCAAATAATCCAATAGTTTGGTTAAACAAATGATGTAATCACCTCATAGGGAATTGATTTAAGTATCAAGACTTTTTAATCAAAAACTTGTACTAAGAATGAATCCACTAATAATTAATGGTATATAAAAAATCTTATTTAAGGAATTATATTTTAATATCAACACATAAAAATAAAATTTAATGTCCAAACATTACACTATTTCAAGGGTTTGTATTAAGGTAAAAATATTTACATATAATTCTAATTTAAATGTATTGTTCTTTTGTTGACAGAATTACACACCCTTACTAAATCATTTATAACTTTTGTTCCTGATATTATTTTTCCAATCTCTCTCGTCAAAGGCTACGTAATTAGGCCTTGAAAAACATATCCAAATCTTAAGGAAATCCAATGGTTCAATTGGATTTTACGGTCTCCGCACCAAGACCTATTTTTCTACCATCACACCTCACAGATTTTTAGCAACAACCATCTTAGCTTTTAGATCCTATCAATTGCAATGTTCAAAAATCTATATGTTCATATACTATATTAGCACTAAAAAGAATAACACTTAAAATGAAAACATGAGGAAATAATATAAGGAAGGCCTTATGTTATTCCTTTGGAAATCCTTATCCTCATATATATAGATATGAGGTTTGGTTTGAAAGAATTAAATTTCAATTTGAATTCCAAACTAAAATGGTGGTTACCTAATTCTCATTTATTAAATAGTTGTGGTAGGTGACCTAATTTTAAGAGAAGGTTGGCTTGTTGAATGATTTTAAAATTATTAAAATTTGTTGTATATAGTTGACATGTTTGACTATAGAAATTCCTCAATTTGTCCATGTGATAAATTCAACCTTAGTTGTGGTTGTTGGCCAAACTTTAGGTGAGGATTTGATTTGTACTAGTCATGTGCTTTATTTAATTTTATTATTTAGTTGTCTTTTTTGACTTCTAGACTAATCTAGAAGGATCCATTAATCTATATTTTAATTGAAATGTATGCTTAGTATTTTAAACAATTTAAATTTATATTCTTGACTTTATGGATAATTTATGACTTGAAATTAATAAACATAAATAGGAAGGGAGTTAATTTCTACTAATATTTCTTCTATAAAAAATTGAGCTTTTAATTGAAAATTTGATATATTAAACCATTAGTAAGAAAATGTAATTTTATAATTATATTTGGATTATTAAATAATTTATCAATTTGGATAATGTTATGTTATATTAATAACACCTAGACTAAAATGTTTCACGATGGAATAAATTGATTCGTTTAAGTCTATGATCGATTAGAATTTTTCATTAAGAATTATTAAGGAACTTTGTACTGTGTTTTAGTAACTCAATCTATATGGGAATTTAGGTCAATCATCGATTAAACTATTCAACTCATGTGTAAAAAGGACAACACTAAAACCAAGTAATGAATAGGTTAATAGATAGTAGTCAGATGATGTCATCCATATTAATCTTGTTAAACTATTATCAGATAGTTGAACTCATTATTGATAGTGACATTGGTTGACGTAAGGATATGATTCCATAGATTCAAACTTAGTCATCAGAACTTCTGACTTCACTTGGGTTTTATAGCTTGTTATGTTACACAGACCTTAGTAAACATAGTGATTAGTGAGTACTTCTATAAGTTAATTGTCAAGTTTAGAAAACAAAGTTTTGTAGTTGTGTTTTGCTCGAATTTCGGGCATGACATTTTGGTATCAGAGCAAAGTTAGATAACTTTGGGAACCTAATCCACTGTGTAGGTGAAAAAATTTTGAATTTCCTTGGTAGGATGCCTCTAATTACTTTTCATTCTCATGCAAGAGGGCGGGGTTGTAGATGAGCTCCTTCTACCCCTGTAGAGGAAAGATAAGAGGTAGGAGCTTCTGGAAGGAATCAAAATCCCACTTGTTGATCCTAACCAAGCCATTTTATTTTCTTTACAGAATCTAGCCAGAATCATCCTGGAGAGAATGCCTCATGTAGCCCAACAGGAACAATAAGAAGTTGGTGGTAGACTTGGGGTAGTAGCCAAAGAATGAAGTAGGAGTCCCTCTCCAAGGAATGAAGAAGGTCAAGTAGCGAATGATGTGGAATTTGTTTGTGGGTTGGAACCTCCACCAGGTACAATGGCTCAGGCTCCTCAGGACATAGGGGACCACATTAGAGAATTGATGCAACTCAACCCACCACCATTTGAAGGATCGACCAAAGGAACAGAAGCTGAGTCTTGGCTTCTAAGCCTAGGATGGTGCTTTGGGCTATGCCCTTATGAGAGTAACCTTAAGGCCCGTGTGGCAATCCATCTTTTAAGAGGAATGGCCTCCATGTGGTGGAGACAAGAGGAATTCAAAGGTCACATTGATATTAATACCCTTACTTGGGAAACCTTCTTGGAAAGGTTCAAGGCTAGATACTTATCAGAAAAATTTAGGTAGTGTTGCATAGATGAGTTCCATGATCTTCAGCAAAAAGGACTTTCAGTGGCTCAATATGAGAGAAAATTTCTTGAACTTCTCCCATATGTAGAATACATGAAAGATGAGAAGCTTCAGGTCAATTGCTTTATCAAAGGATTAAACCATACCATATCTAGCATGGTGCACATGGCACCACCAGGGGATTTACACTACACAGTTGAAAGAGAAATGGTAGACAAAGATATTCAAAAGGGATCTCAGGATAAAAATCAAAATTCTAACATTGCACCTCAATCCTCTGGATATCAGAAGTCCCCTTGGAAGAAGAACTTTTTGGGGACATTTAAAACTCCATAGCCACAAACTCAACAGTCTCAGCATAAGCCAACATAAGGACAGTAGGGCCCTAAGCCCAAGCAGTGGCAGTCTTAGGGTCCTAGGAAGGACTAGAAATCTTTGACCCCATATACACCTCCAGCATGGACACAACAACCCTATAAGGGAGAATACAATGGGTCTACTAAAATAGGAAGTTCTTAGTATTCCAGACCTGAGGGTATTCAGATTCAGACACGAGGACCATGTTACACCTGGGGTGCCATGGGATACATGGCCAGGGAATGTCCTTAGGGAAGTAGTCAATGAACAACAATATCTAAACCAACAGTTGGGGACATAGGCAAGTCTCACAAAGTCTTTGCAGTGGTGGACAACCACCAAGCAGAACACCAAGCTACTATCATTGAAGCCACATGTACAATAGGAGGTAATAATATTTCTATCTTGTTTGACACGGGAGCTATTGATTCCTTTGTCTCTCCAAAAATTGTGGAGTGATGTGGGCTAGTGGCAACTAAATAAGGAATTAGGTGGGAAGTTGAATTAGCTTCAGGAGCTAGAGTGTTTGTTACCTCTATGGTTAGGGAATGTTTGATCAAAATGGGTACCTTAACCACTATAGAAGACCTTAGAATCACACCTCTTGGATCTTATGATCTATTGCTTGGAATGGATTGGCTATATGCTCACAAGGCCAAGTTAGATTGCTGTAAGAAGATGATCGAATGTTTGGATGATGATGGTCAAGCTACCACAATTTCTAGAATCCAAAGACCACTTTCACTCCGTGCAATCTCTGCTATGAAACTTAAGCAAAGATTGAAGAAGGGATGTCAGTTGTTTGCTATCACCATTAATGATGGTGAAGATAAGTTAGAACAAGAAGCCTCATTGGATGACCATCCCATTTTACAAAAATATGCAGACGTGTTTCCTTCTTAGTTACTTGGTATGCCCCCGTGTAGAGTAGTTGATTTTCACATAGACCTTGTACCTGGAGTAGAACCAATTTCCAGAGCACCTTATAGGATGACCACTAATGAGTTAAACAAGCTCAAGCTACAGTTTGAGGAATTGTTAGAGAAAGGACATATTTGTCCTAGTGTTTCTCCTTGGGGTGCACCTGTGATCTTCATAAAGAAGAAAGATGGATCTCTTAGGTTATGTATGGATTATCACCAATTGAACAAAGTAACTATCAAGAATAGGTATCCACTTCCCAAAATTGATGACTTCTTTGACCATCTTCAAGGTGCTCGAGTGTTCTCCAAGATAGACCTTAAATTAGGATATCACCAGTTGAGGATAGTGGATAGTGATATTCATAAGACCCCTTTTTGCACAAGATATGGCCACTATGAGTTCACTGTGGTACCATTCAGTCTTACAAATGCTCTAGCTATATTCATGAGTCTCATGAATGGAGTATTTCGTACATTCCTTGATAAATTTATTGTGGTATTCCTTGATGACATCCTAATCTATTCAAAGGAGTAAAGGGAGCATGAAGAGCATCTAAGACAAGTTTTGCAATGCCTTAGGGGCAACCAATTGTATGGTAGTTGTCAAAATGTGCATTTTTCAAATCAGAGATTAAATATTTGGGTCATGTGATATCATGTGATCGAATCTTAGTAGATCCATCAAAGATTGATGCCATTATGAATTGGCCAGCACCTACCACTGTGATTGAAGTGAGAAGTTTCATGGGTTTAGCCAATTATTATAGATGGTTTATTGAGGGATTCTCTCAAGTGGCACACCCCATCACTTCTCTTCAATGAAGGGGAAAGAAGTTTGAATGCACTGACAAATGTGATAAAACTTTTCAGGAGCTCAAGAGAGCACTAACTAGTGCACCCATTCTTGCAATACCAGAACCTTCAAGAGACTTTGTAGTTTGTACAAATGCTTCTTTGGATGGTTTAGGGGTAGTTATTATGCAAGGTGGATGAGCTATAGCCTATGAGTCTAGGAAATTAAAGACTCACGAGCTCAACTATCCTACCCATGACCTTGAACTTGTAGTGGTAGTGCATGCCTTGGTAAAATGGAGACATTTCCTCTTAGGGCATCAGTTTGAACTTCACTTAGACCATTAGAGTTTATAGTATATCTTCACTCAACCAAATCTCAATGCTTGACAATGGAGATGGATGGAATTCTTGTGTGAATATGATTTTGATGTCCATTACATCAAGGGGAAAGAGAATGTTGTTGTAGATGCCTTGAGTAGGAGAAGACATGAACTCTCTTCTATGATCACAAAAACTGATTTGAGAAGTCACATCCTTCATCATTTTTAGGACGATGAGAGGTATGTAGAGATTAGTAAGTTGATTCAATCTCAAAGACCCCTTGAAGGGAAGTATGCAAAATATACTTTGGAGTTTGATGGACTCTTGCGGCATAGAGGGAACATATATTTACCCTCATTAGGAAGATTGCATGAGTTTGTTATGCTAGAGGCCCATAGAGCCCCTTATGCAGCACATCCTAGAGTTAAGAAGATGCATACCGACTTGAGATAGTTATATCATTGGCCAGGCATGAGAACACAAATTGCTGAATTAGTAGCTAAGTGCCTAAAATGTCAAAGGGTAAAAGCAGAACACCGACATCCAAGTGGTCTTCTTCAACCCCATGAGATACCACGATGGAAGTGGGACACCATATCTATGGACTTCATTGTTGGTCTTCCTATGCCATCACACCATCATGATGCCATCATGGTGATAGTTGATAAATTGACCAAAGTGGCTCATTTTTCACCCATGCGTACTACTTTCACTACTTCATCAATAGCATAGGTATTCTTGTGAGATATAGTCAGACTCCATGGAGTACCTCGTAAGATTATATCAGATAGAGACTCTCTTCACTTCAGCCTTTTGGAGAGAATTGCAAGTAGCTATGGGTACTAGACTCAACTTCAGTATAACCTATCATCCTGAGATAGATGGATAGACCGAAAGGGTAAATCAGGTGTTAGAAGACATGTTACATATGTATGTGATGGACCATCAGACCTGGTAGGAGGAATACCTTCATTTAGTAGAATTTTCCTATAAAAATGGGCATCATACATCCCTGGGTATGCCTCCTTACTAGGCTCTCTATGGTATACCTTGAAAAACACCACTCAGTTGCGATAGGATCAAGGAAAGAGTTTCCATTGGTCCTGAACTAGTCAAGGATATGGAGCAGTAGGTAACCTTGATAATACAATGTCTCGAAGAGGCTCAGGATAGACAAAAGAAGTATGCTAATTCAAAGAGGATAGATCAAGCCTACCTAGTTGGAGATAGGGTATTTTTGAGAGTGTGATCGCATAAGAGTCCAATCCATTTTGGGAAAGGCTCTAAGCTTGCACCTCAATTTGTTGGACCTTTTGAGATCCTTGAGAGAATTGGACCAGTTGCTTATCATTTAGCCTTGCCACCTAGCCTATCTCACATCCATGATGTGTTTCATGTTTCAGTTTTGAGAAAGTAAGTTTATGATGAGACTCATGTGATAGATTGGAATGCTTTGCAGGTAGAGTCAAAAGGACAACTAGCTTTAGAGCCCATTTTTATATTGGCCGGATGGACCTTGGCACTTCAAGGTAGGGAGCTGGACCAAGTCAGGGTCCAGTGGGATTGTTATGATGAGGTCACAACTTCATGGGAGGATGTAGCACAAATTAGATCACAGTTCCCTCACCTCTTTGATGAACTCTAGGAGGAGGATCATGCCTAGAGGGGCTGGATGTGAGGCCTACCTTAGCTTAGCTTAGCATTAGCACTATAGTTACTATTTATGATTTAGTTGATACTATTTGAGACTATTGGACATTTTAAAACATATGTTATTTTGAGGATCTCATATCATGTTATCATATATTATGATTTGATGAATATCTACTTAGGTAGAACCATATGTTATTATGCAGTTTATTTACATGATTGAGTTATATGACGTATTGTGATGGATATACATGTTAGCATGTTCAGGAATGCAAATGAATAAAATATTAGTTTATGTGATTAAACTAGATGCAGATACTGATGAAATTATATGATGTGAATGGTTTGTGTTTTACATTATGTATTTCATTATGTACATGTTGATTTATTGGATGTATTGATGTGTGCAATTAAGTGTGCAAGAATTTGACCATGGTACTAAATTCAAGATTTCAAAAACTAACTTATGTACTCACTGTAATGCCCAGATCCTCTCTATGAAGAGACATGGATCTCATTGTAATGTATTTTGTTTCATGAAAGTGCATTTGCATGGTTGTATTTAAATTGTTTTGTAAATGTGGTAAAGTCATGCCAAATGTATTTTTGTATAGTGTCACTTGACACCAAAGTGTTTGTGAGTTGGCATGACTAGTAAATGTGTTTATAATGTGAGAAATTCGGATGGAAACTTTTAGTGGGATTTTAGAGGGCTCCATAAGCTTCTAGAGGGTAGATAGGACCTAATTTAGCCCCCCCACTTGATATGTTTAGGGTCTAGGGTCAAAATTTGACCAAAAGAAATCCCAACACTCATTTTGAAACGTTTTAAATTAGCCTCTTAGCCCAAATTAGAGATTTTAGGGGTGGGTGAAGTTAGGAAATAAATTTTAGCCACCCATGTGATTCATACACCCTTAAGAAAGTTCAGGAGTTTTCACATAGGAACTTGAACCAGTTATTTTCTAATCTTGAGCCTATTTAAGGGGGGGGTAGAGGTTCTCACTTACACACACATTGGAAGAGTAAAGATACTCTCTTGGAATTACTTTGGAGAGGAGAGAGACACCTAGCTTTGGAAGAAGATAGTTGGAGAAGGAAAGGCTTAAAGAGGAAGCTCGTGCAACATCTTCTTTTCAACTTGAGCTTAGGACTTAAGGTTGGACTTCATAAACCCACTACAGTCTAGCTATTTTCATGTACAATAAATCTATGTTGTAATGTATGTGGAAACAATTTATTTCATTTCTATTTTATTCAAAGTATAAATGTGTGTCTTGTGTTTTGTTTGTGCTTTATGATTTTTGAGGGAATCAAGGCCCACTCACCCTTGGGAGGGAAGAGTAACCTTGATAGGGTGTAGGAAGTTGGATTTCCCAGTGTATGAGAGTCTCCTTGGTATGGGAAGGATGAGGCATGGATGTTATGGGCTCCATGTTGCCAATCTATGAGGTTATAAGGAGTATTGACATAATGAGTCCATGTGTGGGCTATTCTACTTATTAGTTTGGATATGGGAGAATGAGAGCCATGGAATGGTCTATTCTACATATCTTGTTTATGATGAAATGAGGTGCATTATGGCCTATTCCTCACTTGTTTTTTTTACAGATTGGAATCTCCACTTGTGTTATGCCCTCTACACCCTACTATTTTCAAGTCCTATTTTTAGTGACCAAGTAAGCCTTGGATGGGAGTTTTATTGTACATTATATGTTTTTTTTTCATGTATGAATGTATGTTACCCATTGGTTTCTGAGACCCCTAGCTCGGGGGTGGCCTTGTAAAGGCCTAGGTTGGGAGGTGAGCCTCCATGGTCAACCTAAGTGATTATTTTTGCAAGGATTTGAAGATGCTCTTGGAAGCCTTGCTAGTGTGATGGATTCGTCTTCAAAATGTTTTCCCTAAGTGATCTTCTATAAACTATACTGAAATAAAGTTGTCCTTCCTTGTGATTGTATTGAGTGGAGTAAAGCTCCTTGTATAAGTCAGTTATTGTGAACATGTATTATGTAAAATTTTAAATGAAAGGAGATTGTCCTTCCTTGTGTATGTTGAAATAAAGGGGCTATGGTATGTGAAATTTTATCACGAAGAGAAGTATTAAATCACCATGTTTATTTTGGATTAAAACTTGTAAAAGTTCCTTCATAAAAGGATGTTGTATTTCTTGTAATTCCTTTGTTAATTTTGGAAACGTGTATTTGAGGAAATTGTATTTTGAAGTTAAAAAAAAAAAGAGAAAAGAGAAAATTTACTTTTAAATAAGTATCATTATTATTATTTTCAACTACATAAATAGATATGTTAGCAAAACTATCTAAGATCCATGAGTCTAGGATCAAGAGATCACATTCAAATAATCCAATAGTTTGGTTAAACAAATGATGTAATCACCTCATAGTGAATTGATTTAAGTATCAAGACTTGTTAATTAAAAACTTGTAGTGAGAATGAATCCACTAATAATTAATGGTATATAAGGAATGTTATTTAAGGCATTACATTTTAATATCAACACATAAAAATAAAATTTAATTTCCAAAACTTTACACTATTTCAAGGGTTAGTATTAAGGTAAGAATATTTACATATAACTCTAATTTAAATGTATTGTTCTTTTGTTGACAGAATTACACACCCTTACTACATCATTTATAACTTTTGTTCCTGATATTATTTTTGCAATCTCTCTGGTCAAAGGCTACGTAATTAGGCCTGGAAAAACATATCCAAATCATAAGGAAATCCAACAGTTTAATTGGATTTTACGGTCTCCGCACGAAGACCTATTTTTCTACCATCACACCTCACTGATTTTTACCAAAAGCCATCTTAGCTTTTAGATCTTATCAACTGCAATGTTCAAAATTCTATATGTTCATATACTATATTAGCACTAAAAAGAGTAACACTTAAAATGAAAACATGAGGAAATAATATAAGGAAGGCCTTATGTTATTCCTTTGCAAATCCTTATCCTCATATATATAGATATGAGGTTTGGTTTGAAAGAATTAAATTTCAATTTGAATTCCAAACTAAAATGGTGGTTACCTAATTCTCATTTATTAAATAGTTGTGGTAGGTGACCTAATTTTAAGAGAAGGTTGGCTTGTTGAATGATTTTAAGATTATTAAAATTTGTTGTATATAGTTGACATGTTTGACTATAGAAATTCCTCAATTTGTCCATGTGATAAATTCAACCTTAGTTGTGGTTGTTGGCCAAAATTTAGGTGAGGATTTGATTTTTACTAGTCATGTGCTTTATTTAATTTTATTATTTAGTTGTCTTTGTTGACTTCTAGACTAATCTAGAAGGATCCATTAATCTATATTTTAATTGAAATGTATGCTTAGTATTTTAAACAATTTAAGTTTATATTCTCGACTTTATGGATAATTTATGACTTGAAATTAATGAACATAAATAGGAAGGGAGTTAATTTTCTATTAATATTTCTTGTAAAAAAAATTGAGCTTTTAATTGAAAATTTGATATATTAAACCATTAGTAAGAAAATGTAATTTTATAATTATATTTGGATTATTAAATAATTTATCAATTTGGATAATGTTATGTTATATTAATAACACCTAGACTAAAATGTTTTACGATGGAATAAATTGATTCGTTTAAGTCTATGACCAATTAGAATTTTTCATTAAGAATTATTAAGGAACTGTATATTGTGTTTTAGTAACTCAATCTATATGGGAATTTAGATCAATCATCGATTAAACTATTCAACTCATGTGTAAAAAGGACAACACTAAAACCAAGTAATGAATAAGTTAATAGATAGTAGTCAGATGATGTCATACATATTAATCTTGTTAAACTATTATCAGATAGTTGAGCTCATTATTGATAGCGACATTGGTTGACGTAAGGATATGATTCCATAGATTCAAACTTTGTCATCGAAACTTCTAACTTCACCTAGCTTTTATAGCATGTTATGTTACAAAGACCTTAGTAAACATAGTGATTAGTGAGTACTTCTGTAAGTTAATTGTCAAGTTTAGAATAAAAAAAATTGTAGTTGTGTTTTTCTTGAGTTTCGGGCATGACATTTTCAATATGCTAAATCCTCTGAAGGTAACGCACATAAGTTGCTAAATCCTGAAGGGACATGCATTTCCAATTTCAAATATGCTAAATCTTGGAAGGTAACACACATAAGTTGCTAAATCCTGAAAAGATACATATTCATATGCTAAATCTTCCAAAGGGAATGCACATAAGTTGCTAAATCCTAAGGAGACACACATTTCATATTCATAGTGATATAAGAAGGTGGATCTATGGGTATTCCAAAAGCTGTCAGAAGACACATTATAATTACAAGCGCATTTTATGGGTGAACCTGTTGAGCTCTCCCTCCAGGGTGATTCATGGTAAGGTGGGCATCTTACTAGGCGAGGTAATCACTCTTTTCCCTTTCTCTCTTTTTGCTTTCATGCTAGTAGGATTGGATCATGAAGCTATGTTATTTATAGTGTTGTTCTTGTCTTTCTTATGTAAACATTTATGCTTTTATGATAGCTTTCCAAATATGATATTAGTATGAGAAATATTTCTTAGCGAGGTTTCTTATGCTAATTGATTTGGGTTGTTTAGTGCTAACCCTTGTTATTTTGGTTTTCTCATTTCACACCCTCATGTGTGTATGTTCAATTAGAATCCTTAGCCTAGGGGCTTGTGTCCCTAACTAAGTGTCATTCTATCTCATTTTGAATCCACTGGGATCTCTTCTTCCTTCTCCTTTACTAAGAGTTTGCATCAAGTCCATACTCTTGTTAAAGTGGGGGATTAATGTATCATCTTAAAATGGAAGCACTTTCATGTTAAGAGAATTTAGCCCTCCAATTAAGTGGTTTGGGGTCATATTGGACATCTTGAATTGATCTTTTCTTTGATTTGGCTTTCTCCTCACTTTCCACTTCTTTTATGCTTCACTCTAGGTGAAATTAGGGCTAGGATCTCAAGGATTCTCCTTAATTTCCCTCTTCCATGGCTCTATTTTCTAGGTAGGACTTAGAAATAGGTCCTCCTAGCCTTCATCATAGTCATTATAGGATTTTTTGCCTATCCCTGGCATTCAGTCCCATTCTAGTATCATTTCTAGGTCTTTGGGCATCCCTGAGACCTCCTGTCCTAATTCTGGCTAGATCTAGGCCCACAGGGTCAGAATCAAGGTTGATCCTAACCAAGTCAGGATCGAGCTTGAACCTGAATAGGTCAGTCCCAACCTCAATTTTCCCCCCCTCTTTCAAATTTCCAGATTCCTTGATTTCTAGGTATTGGGTTTTCGGGATATTTGTTTTCCCACCTCCGAGTCAGCCATTTTTGGTTTCAGAATGGTAAATCCTTAAATTTCATTTAATCTAGGTATATTTTGTAAAGGTTAGGACCTAATTAGGATTTAGTTTTCCAAGGTGGCCCCTCTAGAGGATTGTGCCCTAGTTCACTATAAAAGGAGGCCTTCCTCTCTCATTTTCACATCCATTATTCACATCTCTCAATCAAGTTTTCATGCTCAAGCACTCTCAAGAAAGGTGATCAAGAAAACATCCATTCAAGCATCCAATTCTTCTTCTCCATCTAAGTTCTCCATTGAAGATCAAGGATTCAAGAATGCAAGCATTCCTCATTCAAACCCTAGATCTAGCCATCTTGATGATGTGATCTTCCTTCAAGATCCTTTTGTTCATCTTCAAGGTCCATTTATTCTTCTATCAAGGTGGATTCCAAGCATACAAGAATGGAGGTTTTGTATTTACTTTCAAGGTTTTGATTTACATTTTCCATTATTATGTTCAAGCTTTCATATCAATATATTTGTTTACATTCAAAATACAATTACATATCTATCGATTTACATAGCTTCATTATTAGATCCATTTCTACTACTTGCTAGCATTCCTATTTCAATTTCAATATTAAGGTTGATTCCAAACTGGGGTTTGACCAAGGCAAACCCCTCAAACAAACAACAAAAACCCTCTTTTTCTTGCAGGTGCAGGTGTGGAATTTCAGATCTAAGAGTAGATTTGGATACCCTTTTCGGTGAACTTCTGGGATCTATGAACAAAGTCAGAATCAACCTTCAAATAAAGAATATAGCTTTTGAGCTTTTATGAGGGTCAAAGTTGACCTGAGCTCATCTTGGAAAAAGATTTTTGAGTTTTCTTCGTCTCAACATTTCCAGTCCAAAAGAGGTTGCAGAATTGCTCGAAAGTATACACAGACATAAAAAATTGGCATTTTCTAGATCTACCTTAATTCAAGGTTAGTATTTGTATTTCAATTATTTAAAATTCTAAACATTTTAATTTAACCATAGGGAAATATAGAGTTTCTCCCTCTCTTTCATATTCTCCATAGATTGATTCAATTGTACATTAACCTTTTGGTTGATCAAATTGGATCTCTCCTTTGGGAATTTGTGTTTAGGAGTGGATCTCATGTTTCCCCCATACACATACATACATTATGCATCCCTAAATAGAGGTGATTCCATTTTACCCCTATTCAGGTGGTAACAAAAACTCACCTATCAATCTATAGAAAAAATATAAGTTGTTAATATTAACAATATTTATGGTACACATTTCTCCCTTTAATTACTATAATGACATATATGACATACCTTAGCATATGTGACATTGTTATGTTGGATAAACCATTCATAACCTTGAAGTTCAACAACAACAATATAGCAGAGAGAAGAGTTGTTTGGGAGCCTTCCTAAAGGGTCGTGGCTGTCTTCTCAAGTAGAGGTATATCATGGATGACATCAACATCATCTTGATCATCATCATTAGTTGCGCCAATACCAAATGTGTCATGGATCACTGTATTAGTACCATAATCTTCAAATGTGTTATCTAGTGCATGATTGTCATCTTCCATGGGATCATAATCTTCATCTTCAATATTCACACCTCCATGGTACATATCACATACTCCCTAGGGAGTTCGACCTATATAAAAATGATGGACACAAATAAACCATGAGAATGATCTCATCATCAAGTGTATTTCACATATATATCAATTTTTAAATAAATATAATGAAAAAATTACCAATTGATGATAATAAAACCCCCCTTCAATGTGACCATTATCCCTACAATGTCTCTTAGTTGTTTTGATTAGCAATCTTCTAGTGTTTAAGCCCTTAGAAATATTGCAGGGACAATAACATTTTCCATCACCTTTTCTTTTCAGGTTAGACCACAATCTATTGATTGTATCCCCATTACCTTCTTCACTTGGATTGTCTGACATGATCCTTCTTCACTTAGATTATCTATAACCTAATTATATATAGAAATTGAAAAGTTAGTTATGAAATGATGTTTTAATATAGCATACCAAATTGAAACACATTATTGTATTCTTCCACCTCAAACTCTTTCCTATTGTGGCAAGAAAGAAAGATATTCAAATAATATGGTAGTTTGTAAATCAAAATAAAATATCATATATATTATACACAAAATATATCAGAAGTGCATCAAATTTGACCAAGCACTACTGGGAGCTAGACTCGAAAACAAATGGACTTGTGATTATTTTCACAATAATACATTTGTTGCAGGGTAAGGTCCTAGTAGTGCTAAGGAAAATATGCATGGTAAAGGTTGTATATGTTGTATATGTTGTGTGTGTGCGTGCATAAAAAAGGGGGCCTTTATCTTTCATCTTAAAATGACAAATATGCCTATCTAACACTTTTTGAGGGTGCAGGGAATAACAAATGGAGGCAACTTGAGACCACAAATGGAGGCAAGTTGTTCATTGAGGGTGTAGGGAACAACATCCATCAGTACTTTTATCGAATTGTAAATTTCAATTTTCAACCATTCTGTGAATATAGAACATGGATGTAATCTCAGAAAATAACAAAATGTAGACACGACAAATTACATTTTTTTTAATTCTACATTACTTACTATTTGAGTGCACATTCCACCTGCAACTTGATCAAGTCTTGTTTGATGCTTCAATTTTGTGTTGATTGTCCTGTAGAAGTACACAATTTTGTATTTACCCAATATGTTATTCAAAAAACAACAATAGAATAAAATACTTGTTGAGAAAGATCATCATAGGAGCATCAAAAACTCGAGATCCAAAGGTAGCTCAACATTATAAGACTCTTACATTCAACGTTCATCTCATGCACCTAATAAATAGGAGATAAAATACATGAAATTGAAAAATAACATTACAAAACAGTGAGCTAAAACTACCTACAAAAGTAGTACCCAATTTATATACAAATTATTTAACTAATGAATTGTGTTTTTCTTCTCATCTTCACTACCAAAATAATCACCCATTTAATCTAACTACACTATGCAAGTCCAATTTAGTGACCATGTGTCTATCATCCTCAATCAAGACTAAGGAACACTATAGGAAAATACACTGTCTAAATTGTCTACATTAAAAAAAACTATACTCCATGCTTCTATGAATAAGAAAATAAAATTTAAAATTCATTACTTGCAACTAAAACATTATAGAAAAGTTGAATTTTATTTATGCCTTGATGGATATCTATATCGTGTCATAAATCTCCCATTTTGACATAGGATAAGAGAATAGTGATAGAAGATAGATCCATTTTTTGCATAACCTGAAGTCATCGTATTCCATGAGAGTGCATCTTTTGAGAATTTTTTTTTTTAATGTTTCGAGGGACTAGTAGTTCTACAATTAAATCATCATAACTTTATCATTACTTAAAAATCACAGATGGCACAAACTCTCTTCAAATTCACAATATGTTGGATGTGTAGTACAAAACTCATGAGATTCTAAAGAAGGCCTCACTCTTAATTAGCCAAATCTTCCTTGTACCGCACAAAAAATTGTGTGATAACTATGTCTATTCCAACCTTAATTGTTTAAAAATTCATCATATCAAATAAAGTATGTCTAAGAATTGTTGGGACTGATCCTTTGGTGTGCATTAAATATAATACAATTTTCAACATATTATTATCACTCTATTTCTTTTTTGTAAACATGCCATTAGTTCAATTTTTAAATTTTTTTTGTGTTAAATGTATTTAAAATTATCTCCATTGTCTTCTGATTGTCTAAATGCTTCTTTATTTGTCAGCCAATTAATACATGCTAGTATATAAAGAAGATAATTAGAAGACAATGAAGATTTTTCTGACCAATAGTCTATAGAATTAGACCTTTATTTGGCTAGGTCAAATCTTCCTTCATGCTAATAGTCTATAGAAATAGACCTTTATTTTAAATGCATTGAACACAAAAAAAAATTACAAAACTAAACCAATGGCATGTTTACAACAATTATCATAAATCACAAGCAAATGTCCAATGCCCTCTTCCCTCTTCATGCACGGTGCCCTCTCCATAGCTCATGAAAATTACAAATGAGTGTTTTGCTGATTTTGAGTGCCTTTAATTGAATATAAGAAAATAAAATTTAAAATTCATTACTTGCAACTACAACATTAGAGAAAAGTTGAATTTTATGTGCTACAAGGAAGATTTGGCTGATAAAGAGTGAGGCCTTCTTTAGAATCTCATGAGTTTTGTACTACACATGCAACATATTGTGAGTTTGAAGAGAGTATGTGCCATGTGTGATAGAACCCACTTTATCTAATATGGTGCATTGTTAAATAAATTAAGGGTAGATTATTTATTACTTAGTTTTTTGTCGGGGACAATGAAGATTTATCTGACAAATAGTATGTCTTCTTTAGTATCTCATGAATTTTTACCACATATGCATGAAACAAAGACTGTTTCAAGCCTTTGAGTCCTAGAGACAAGTGGAAATAGAATTTTCTTTGTTGAGTGAGGGCTAATTAGGCCTAGGAGAAGAGCATTTGGGGATGGAAGTATTCACTAGTCAAAGGATGGAAGACTGAGATTGAGATGGGGTTAGTAACTCTAAAAAGGGTATTTGAAAAGGTAAGTACTTTGCTAGGTTGTTTGGAGACTTTGGGTGTAATTTTCTGATTTCTATGTGTGTAGGGCTACTAGATAGGCCAAGAAGGGTTGTAGAAGAAGAATGGTGTAAATTAAATAGATTAGATCGAATGGGGTGTTGAAACATGGTGAATAGAGCATGATGAGATGATACTTGATGTTAGGATCAGAGTGAAAAGCCTAGTTGAGGTTTTGACATGGTGGAGGCACTAGGTGCACTAGGTGGCCTAGGATGGAGATGGTGCTACGAGGAATTTCCAAGAAATGAGGAAGTGAACTTGTGTAGCAGGGTTGTGGAAGTGATTAACAAAGTCAAGGAACTCTACTTGATCCTTGAGTTGAGGCTAATTCCATGAGTGGATTCCAAGTTACTTGTTGAATCCTCGAGTTGAGTTGATCTCCTTAAGGCAATAGTAGAGGGCTCTCCATCAAGATGTATGAAACAAAGAAGAAGAGGAATATCAATAAAAGATTAAATTCTCTACAACTCTGGTAATCCATTGTCCTATGGAACAATGAATAGAACAATGAATCCATATGTGTGTTTGAATGTGATCTTGGCTGGGTGATGATACATGAACATTTCCTTTTGTTATATTTACATGTTAATGAAATCATTATACTATTTTTGTTGTTAATAAAGTCGATAAATTGACTGGTGTTGGTGACTATGATTGGTAAAGGGGTACAGTCAGTGGATTAAGGGTTGTAAACCTCTATTATGTAAATAATGAACTTTGAATCTTCCTAAAGAGTTTTCCAATGTTAAAAAATCCTAATGTTTATGAACAAAAATGCAGGCATTAGGGTCATTCTTATAGTTTAATTTTATGTTGCTTTTGTGTGAGAGTATTCCTTTTCGATTCCCATTCAATGGAGCCTTTGTTTGTGAGAAAAAATGCTTTAATCTTTGAAGATAATGGTTCTTGGTTTTCCTTGCATGAAACTTAGATGAATGTTGGTAACTTGAAATTTTTCTTTGAACATTAAGTGTTTATTATGTATGCCTATACCTCATATAATCCAAAAAAATCTTCAACACAAGGATTTTGGTAACTTAAAGGGCCTTAGTGACTAACTTTGAGTTGAGAAGCTTTGGTGTCTAAAACTACATTATTTTCAACCAGTCGGTAGATTTTAGTTTGTCTTGATGGTTTTCTTCCAAGATTTCACCCATTTTTGTCTACAAATTTTTCATTAGCTACAGATTCTTGGGATTATATCCACCTTAGACTTGGTATTAGGCTAAGCTTTTCGATTCCTTCTGTTTGGTCTAGAATAATCTACCTTGAAAGTTAATTGGATATGTTAGATCCTTAAGGCATACCTTTGTGTTTAATGCCCTACATCTTCCCTATAAGTTAATTAGATAGATTAGTTCCTCATGATTTATCTTCATGTTTAAAATTTAAAGTGATTTTTATAGGGTTCTCTCCCAAGGATTAGTTAATACATATGTAGCCTAGTTTGGAGCTGACTTGACATCCTCCATTTCTACAAGGGTTTCTTAGGATTTTCTCATGTTATCTCTTTTATTTTCCTTGTGTATGCCCCTGGTAATTTCACATATTTGTTGATGTCTTGACCTTAGCACTATCTCTCTTTGTTGCTCCAGGACTTGTGTTTAGGTATGTCTATCTTGGAGCTCTTCTAAAAGGAAAATCCTACTTAAAAAAATTATGCTCATGGCAAACCTAGCATCTAAAAAAGATGTTTTATAATAAAGTGGTCACTCCCACCAAATTCTTCCAATTTTTAGGATTAATATATAGTTGGTAAAGGCATAAAAAAGTTGACATGAATATGTGCATAATTGTTAACCACTAGATTTCTTGTGAATTATCGGCTACTATGTATCCTGCAATTGCATTCCCAATCTTCTGAAAAGAGGTTTCCTGATAGTAATTCACTTGGGATTAACGGCAAACTTAACCTAGAAAGTAGTTTCTCATCAATAAACCATATTTCTCATGAAAAAAAAATCTTCTTGAAATTCCCTTTGGCATCCTTATTGTTTTCATGGCACTTGAGATATTTCAATTATCTTGGACCCATATCTTTAAGAATTGCAGATATCATGAAGACATTCGTAAATCTGCATATACTTCTATAGGGTTGTAAGCCACTTAGGGATCAAAGTAGAGAAAATACATAAAAAAAATTCTTTTTTCTATTTCCTTTTAACAAAGTTTCAACTATCAATGATACAATAAATTTGATGCCCTAAGTTATCAATACAAATGACACCTAGCTAGAAGCTCATGGGCTGTCCATTTGATAACCATAGTCAACATTTCAAAATAACAAATCGATATCCTTGAGCACAAGCATGAATTGATGAACTAAAACTGATTTGAATACATTGTATAACTTGAAGATCTATGATTTAAGATCACCGAGTTGCTGATTAGATATGTAAGATGATTAAATCAATAATATGTTGTCATTGATGTCAACTAGTTTTGACAATACTTATCTTGTAAGTTACTATACCCAAAAATTTGTAGAAAGAAGAAGAAAAGAGATGAAGAATAGATATATCTACATGAGGAAGATGGATATTATAGATAAGGATAAGGAACACATTGGGTAACTTACGGATGAGTCAGTGACCTTATTTTATTGACTTGATTATGTTGCATTCATCTATGTTGAAGGATAAGAGAAAAATGCACAAGGCAGTGTTGTCAATTAATGAACCATTTTAGTATACGCCAACATAGTGTAGTGTATACAGATCATAGTACAAATGGAGCTTGTGCTCACTGACACATTTCTTTGTTAACCGAGCAGAAGAAAAGAACTAAATGACTAGTTTAGCCAATGGAAGTTGATGAGTTGTAAAGTACCTCGAAATCAGAGATGAAGATAATGTTTGTTACGAAGATCGAAAGATAACATAATTTGAAGAAGATCTAATGGATTGAAACAAAATGTGTTACTGACACGTCGGCTGAGGAAGGTTTAAGCGGCAAAATCAACAAAGGAGATTAAGCGGCAAAATCTGATGGATGGAATTAGAATGGTTTACTCATCTATTTAAGAGACTAGGATTTCATGATGAAATCATGCTAGAAGAAGGAGACTATAGAAGATATCATGTGAACAAGCTTCATGCATGCCTGATCAGACTGGTTAAGAAGAATCAAACTGCAGAGATTACCAAGCATTAGAAAGCTATTACCGAGTGATAGTAAGTTACTAAATATTGATTGAAATAGAATTGATATATTGATTAGAGGATTTGAATGAGCTTAACATAGATGTGATAATCTACAATTGAAGTTGTGTTGTGATCAAATCAACTGCTATTACATTTTAACCATTGTAAATAGAGAAATCTCTTAATAGAGTGGACTAGAAAGTCTTGTAATGTCATTCATAGAGTGTACATTTGTTATCCTGTCAACCCCATAGTGAATGTTGGTTGGATGATAATGGTTGGTCTAAAATCCTCTAACAAGGTCACACCTCACAATGTGTTTGTAACCTTTAACAGGGTTGGGTCTTCACTGACCTCACTTCAGAAGAGTGAACAATTTTTGGGTTGCCAGTCCCAGGTGGTTTTTCCCTTCACAGGGTTTCCACGTTAAACCTCTTGTGTTATGTGTTGATTGTGATGATTGTTTGTTATCATAATTTACATGTTGCATATTAGATTTGATCGGTAATCATTATATGTTATTAACTAGTAATCAGTAAAAGAACAGATGGAATATTATTTTAGTTTACCAAGATTCAGAAGTTTTAGTAAATTGTTTTTGGATATACATTTTGTGATTGGGACTGTGGATAACTAATTCACCCCCCTCTCAGTTATTCTAAAAATTGGTATCAAAGTGTTGGTTGGTTGGAATAGAGTTTTAAAGACTTCAGTACAAAGATCTTGAAATGTATAAGAGGGAAGTGCCAAAGCTAAACAAGGATAACTTCACAGTATGGCAAAGCCGAATGAAGCTGCATGTATCTGGAATGGGGAATTCTTCACTTACACTAATGGAGAATGGCTACATTGCACCACCCACTAGTACCTTGACCCTTGATCAACTAAGAGACAAGCATGAACATAATGTTACTACAATGGAGATTGCTTAAGGGGAAGATTCAATGATATGAAGATGAAGGAAGGAGAAAATATTGTGCAGTACACAAATAGACTGAAAGAGGTAGTACATACTATTAGAGCACCTGATGGTGTTATTGATGAAGAGAAAGTGGTAAGAAAAGTTCTTAGAACCTTATTTCCAGTTTATGCAATCAAAATATCTGCAATTCATGAAACAAGGTTTGCATCTGGTAACAACCTTACTCTTGATAATCTGATTGGTAAGCTTACAACCTTTGAACTGAAGAACTTTGACAATAGTGTTGTACCATCTATTGAATCTTCTTTTATGTCTTCTCTGAAGATTGGTAAGTCTAGTAGTAGAAATAAGAATGATTATAGTGATAGCAATATTGATGATGAGCTTGATGAACTTGAAGCTCTTATGGCCAGAAGGTTACCTAAAGGTAAAGGAAGATACATAGTTAAATTACCTTTAGCATGCTTTAATTGTAATGAAGTTAGTCATATTGTTGCTAGATGTCCACACAGGAAAGATGATGATAGAAACAAAGACTGATCTGGTGAAGGAAGCTATGGGAGATGAGGCAATAGAAGTTACCGACACTACAACAGAGACAACTGAGACAATAATGATAAAGGCAAGAAGGTGTGCTACATTGTAGAAGAAGATGTCACTAATACCGACACTGATGAATATGTGGAGGTAGTATTTGTTGCAATGAAGGATGACTCAGAGGAAGATGAAAGGTATATAGAGACAAAAATTATCTCTAAGGTTAATAAAAATGATACATGGATTATAGATAGTGGCTATACACATCACATGACTGGTGATGAAGAGAAATTTGATCATCTTGAAGAATGCAATGGAGGATATGTTAGAATGGGTAATGATGCACCCTGTATGGTTAGAGGAAAAGGATCCCTGATGATAAATGATAAAATTAGATGTGACAATGCTTATTGGGTAAAAGGTCTAAACTATAATTTGGTAAGTGTGGCATAGCTAAACAATTCAGGTCACCGAGTTGCTTTTGAGAGCAAGAAAGTGAAGATATTTGATGATGGAGGAAGACTTATTGGAACTTGAACACAATCGAGAGGTAATTTGTTTTATCTTGATAATGATTAGTCTTCTTATTTAATGATGAAAGATGAAGATGCATGGTTGTGGCATAAGAGGTTATGTCATCTGAATTTTGATAACATGATTAAGATCAGTAAAAAGAAAAAGGTTAGAGGTCTGCCTAACTTATCTAAGCCTGATCATGTTATGTGTCATGAATGTTAGAAAGGTAAAATGACAAAATCTAGTTTCAAAAGAAAAGATTACTCAACCAAAAAATTACTTGAGTTAGTGCATACTGACCTATGTGGTCCTATGAGAACTCAAAGTTAGTATGGAGATAGATATTTTATTCTTTTTGTTGATGATTATACTAGATTAATGGCAGTCATGTTCTTGAAGGAAAAATCAGAGGCATTTAAGATGTTCAAGTGGTATAAAGCAAAAGTTAAGAAAGAGACTGGTAAAGAATTGAAATGTTTAAGATCTGACCAAGGTGGTGAATTTATTTTTGATGAATTTACTAACATTTTTAATGAGCATGATATTAAAAGATAGGTCTCTACACCGAGGACACCACAAAAAAATGGAATAGCTGAAAGGAGGAATAGGTCAATCATTGACTGTGTAAGGACACTGATGTTACAAAAGAATGTTGCTTAGACATACGGGAGGGAAGCTACCAGCACAACTGTTTATGTTCTGAACTGAGTACAACTGAAGGACACTAATAAGACAACCTATGAGTTATGGTTTGGTCACAAATCTACTGTAAGTTATTTCAAGATTTTTGGAAGTAAATGCTTTATTTTGAAAGATGAAAGAAATGGGAAGTTTGACTCAAAAGGTGATGAAGGGATAGTTTTGGGATATTCCACTAAAAGTAAAGCATACAAGTGTCTTAACAAAGTAACTAATAAAATGATTGAAAGTACTAATGTTCAAGTTGATGAGTTTGATGATAAGAATGTAGAGGAAAGCACAAAGGAACTAGAAGACTACGGTAGATTTAGTTACATTGAACAACCAGAGTACCTACTGACACAATAGACAATGACAACCAGTCCACAGGAAAACAATACCGAGGAACATGAAAAAGAAATCGATGATTAGGAAGAACCCAATAAGAAAGACAATGAACCTGCATAAGATGAACAAAAAGAAGAGATTCGATATTGGAAAGATTTGTCATAAGACATCATCCTGGGACACAAATCATTGGAGACAGACAAGCTGGCATGCAAACAAGAAGTAAAGCAAGACAAGGTACATGTCTAGTTTGTGAATATGAACTGAAGAATGTAAAATTTGCATTAGAAAATGATGAATGGGTTAATGCAATGAAAGAAGAAATAGAACAGATAGAGAAGAACAAAACTTGTAGTTTAGTACCCAGACGTAAGGACAAGAATGTTATCGGTACTAAGTAGATATTCAGAAACAAGCTTAATGAGAATGGAGAGGTAACAAGGAACAAATCTAGGTTAGTATGCAAGGGATATGCATAGGAGGAAGGAATAGATTATGGTGAGACTTTTTCACTTGTTGCTAGATTAGGAGTTAGAATGTTAATTGCATATGCTACACACAAAAAGTTCAAAGTTTACCAAATGGATGTTAAATCAGCTTTTCTGAATGGGATACTTGAAGAAGAAGTATACATAGAAAAACTTGAAGGGTTTGTTGATCCAGAAAACAAAGATACAGTATGTAGATTACACAAAGCTTTATATGATTTGAAGCAAGCACCGAGAGCTTGGTATGAGAGGCTATATAATAATTTCTTAGTATTGGATTTGTTAGAACAAGTGAGAACAGTAATCTGTACATGAAAGGAAATTTTGATGATACTATCTTGATTGCTGAGATATTTGTGGATGACATAATATTTGGAGGAAAAGCTCATATCTGTAAGTCATTTGCTGATGAAATGAAAAGTGAATTTGAAATGTCTATGTTTGGAGAGATTAAGTTCTTTCTAGGCTTACAAGTAATTCAGTAGGATGATGGTACATTCATCACATAATCTAAATATATAAATGAATTATTTAAGACATTTGGCATGGAAGATGCTAAACCTGTGGGAACATCAATGGCTACTGGATGTAAAATGACTAAAGAAGATGGAACTACTGAGGTAAACTAAACACTGTACCAATCCATGAGTGGTAAGTTAATGTATGTAGTTCACAGTAGACTTGATATAGCACATGCTATTGGAATAGTTAATAGATTTTTTGCAAACCCTAGAGAGTCACACATGGTTGCTTCAAAGATAATCTTAAGATACCTAAAGAAACTAAAGATTATGGACTTTGGTATCCTAAGAAAGGAAAGTTTGAATTGAAGGTATACACCGATGCTTATTGGGCTGGAAATGTGGATGATAGAAAGAATACCACTAGAGGAGCATTCTTCTTTGGTGAAAGACTTGTTACATGGACAAGTAAGAAACATGCTTACATTTCTCAGTCTATAGTTGAAGCAGAGTATGTTGGTGCTTCTACTAATTGTTCAAATATTGCATTTATCAAGCAAGTGTTAAAAGGAATTAATGAGGTAATCAATGAGCTGATGATTATATACTGTGATAACACTAGTGCTATTAATATTTCAAAGAATCTAGTGATGCACTCTAAAACAAAGCATATATCTATTAAGTATCACTACTTAAGGGAACAAGTACAGGAGAAGAAAGTGAAGCTAGAATTTGTTACATCAAAAGAACAACTTGCTAACATATTTACAAAGCCTCTACCGAAGGATACATATGAATACTTAAGGACTAGACTTGGGTTCCATCCCCTATCTACTGGTCATGAAGGTGATTTAGAAGGTTGAATTAGCCTAATCTTATCAGAAGATCATACATGTTGATGTAGAAAAGTTCACACTTTGGACTTATGTGTAAGGTTGTGAAAGGATGGAGTACTAGAACAGATTTGCCTAGTAGTAATACTGAGATATAGAGAATGCACTGAACAACAGAGAGTTACATGGCTACTACAAAGATATATGTTTGTATTTCTCTTTGGCATTGTTGTCAAAGGAAGAGAGATCAATATGAATAATATGGAGCCAAAGACAAGGGAGAAAGATATAGAAAAGAGAGCTGAAAAGATCATATCTATAGAAGTCAGTCTGCACTTGCAAATGCTTTTATGTAACGTAGTGATTAAACATATTAAGCTAGGGAGATCTTGTACCATTACAACATTTGTTGACAGAGTTGTAGAATACATGTTTGGTATGTGTATGGCATATTTCATATTTCTTGTGTTTCCATCAATGCCAAAGGTAGAGATTGATGAACTACAACTGATTTTAATACATTGTATAACTTGAAGATCTATGATTTAAGATCACTAAGTTGTTGATTAGATATGAAAGATGATTAAATCAGTAATATGTTGTCATTGATGTCAACTAGTTTTGACAATACTTATCTTGTAAGTTACTATACCCAAACATCTATAGAAAGAAGAAGAAAAGAGATGAAGAATAGATATATCTACATGAGGAAGATGGATATGACAGATAAGGATAAAGAACACATTGGGTAACTTATGGATGAGTCTATGACCTTATGTTATTGACTTGATTATGTTGCATTCATCTATTATGAAGGATAAGAGAAAAATACACAAGGCAGTGTTGTCAATTAATGAACCATTTCAGTATACACCGATGCAGTGTAGTGTATACCGATCACAATACAAACTGAGCTTGTGTTCATCGACACATTTCTTTGTTAACCGAGCAGAAGAAAAGAACTAAATGACTAGTTTAGCCGATGGAAGTTGATGAGCTATAAAGTACCTTGAAATCAGAGATGAAGGTAATGTTTGTTATGAAGATTAATGGCTAACATAATTTGAAGAAGATCTAATGGATTGAAACAAAACATGTTACTGACACATTAGCTGAGGAAGGTTTAAGTGAAAAAATCAACAAAGGAGATTAAGCGGTAAAATCTGACGGATGGAATTAAAATGGTTTACTCGTCTATTTAAAAGACTAGGATTTCATGATGAAATCATGCCGGAAGGAGACTACAGAAGATATTGTGTGAACAAGCTTCATGCATGCCTGATCAGACTGGTTAAGAAGAATTGAAGTATAGAGATTACTGAGTGTCAGAAAGCTATTACTGAGCGATAGTAAGTTACTAAATATTGATTGAAACAAAATTGATATATTGATCAGAGGTTTTGAATGAGCTTATAATAGATCTGATATTCTTCAATTGAAGCTATGTTGTGATCAGATCAACAACTGTTACATTTTAACCATTGTAAACAAAGAAATCTCTTAACAGAGTGGACTAGAAAGTCTTGCAATGTCATTCATAGAGTGTACATTTGTTATCATGTCAGCCCCATAGTGAATGCTGGTTGGACGATAATGGTTGGTCTAAAATCCTCTAACAAGGTCACACCTCATAGTTTATTTGTAACCTTTAACAGGGTTGGGTCTTCACCGACCTCACTTTAGAAGAGTGAACAATTTTTGGGTTACCGATCCCAGGTGGTTTTTCCCTTCACAGGGTTTCCACGTTAAATCTCTTATGTTATGTGTTGATTGTGATGATTGTTTGTTATCATACTTTACATGTTGCATATTAGAGTTGATCGGTAATCATTATATGTTATTAACTGGTAATCAGTAAAAGCACAGACATAATACTATTTTAGTTTACCGAGCTGTAGAAGTTTTAGTAAATTATTTTTGGATATACATTTTGTGATTGGGACTGTCGATAATTGATTCACCCCCCTCTCAGTTATTCTAACACCAATAACATAAAATAATGGAGATAAAGCATGGGATAGGGTATGACACCAGTAGAATGTGGTCATTTCAATGAGCATCTCAGTAATATACAATGGCATCATTAAACGTGCCAGTAATATCAACAAACGTGAATCCAAACATTTCAAAATAGTGAATCGATATCCTTGAGCACAAGTACCAATAACATCAAATAATGAAGATAAAGCACAGGATAGGGCACAATACCAATAGAATGCAGTCATTTCAAAGAGCATTCATGATCAAATAAAATGCAATGCATTTGAAATTTGTGGTCAAATATGATGCCAGAGGCTTGAAAGACGTAACCTGTCAAAGATACCCAATCAAAGATGATGAAATCACATACCTTCTCTTGTGCTCATCTTTCACCTACTCCTTTTCTCTTACTCCTTTTCTCTATAATCATAATAAAAATGATTTGGCCGTTTCACTTTTTTTTTCATCTATACCCCAAAACTATCAGAATTCTGATGGTCTATTTAAAACCCATCGGAATACTGACACCATCATGTACTATTACTAAAAAATATACCAAATTCATAATAAAAAACTATCCATTAGAAGTTTTTGTCAAAATTTGGCCCCAAATGTAGTAGTGTTAAGGTACATGAATTAAGGTGGTTGAGAGAAGATCTAAGGAAGAAGGAAGAAAATATAAGTGACCAAGTTAGTGAGCTACAAGTCGAGCTGCTTCCTCACCTAAAAATCATGGAGAGATACATTGTGAATGCACAAGCCTTAGTAGCTACCCTGAAGATATCAGTTTTGGAGAACATATTTGATATGCATGCACAAGTCGATCTTGAGAACATTTCTCTCACCAACTTGAAAGAGGAATGGGAAAACCTCTTGGCTTCATTGAAGAAAACCCACCAGTACATTTTTGATAATCTATAAGTTCATTTTGCTTTGGCATTAATTTCAAAAAGTGAGAGATCATGTATATGCCAATGTACTTCACTACATACCGAGAGCATGCATTGAAGGGGAGTTTTTGAAGTTAGCTAAATTTTGGTATATATATATATATGGAGTTAGAGAATTATTTTGATACTAATACCAAAGGGGGAGATTATTATCTATATTTGAGCATTAAATGTTGTCATTAGTATCAACTAAGATTAGTCGATAAAAGATGGAATAAGAAGCTATAGAAGCTAGTCAGTTGAACTTACAAATCCTTCATACCAAGAAGTTACAAGGTAGAACCAAAAGTTAAATGGATACAGGTTTAACTGAGTATGTTTACTGAGCATTAGAGTATATCGAGCACCAAGTTAATAAACACTGAGCATCAGGTTATTCACTAAACAGAGAATGTAGAGTTTACCGAGTTGTTTAGGAAATTGCATATTAATCAACACAAGTACATATCTCTATGAAAATGGTTTACATAGATCTATAAACATTTTACCAAGATTGAGGCACATTTATTATGGATGTAATTATTAATTCTTGTGATGATTCCTATGTAATAGTTAGATCTAGGTTATTTTTGTACATTGTAGATCTTAGATTTTGTAAGATGTTGTAAACCTTATTAGGTCAAAGCAATTTGCTATATAATTGTAATTGATGTCATTTTGACATAACAAGGGAGTGGAGACATGACAAGGAGATCATGAAAAATTAGCCACCTACAGGACATCAAAATACAGACAAGGGTTTACATGAATGAGTAGTTATCAGAAATAGTATTCAGTTTATCAGAAACATACTAGGCTACCAAGTAGGACATAGAGCAATACACTACACATCAAGGTGAAATCTATTTGGTATTTCATAGATCTAATTTATACAAGTTGAATTTTTCATTTAAAGATAATTTTTGTTATCTTCTAACCATTATATCAGAATTATAAATCTCTTAACAGAGTAGACTTAACAGTGTGTTGTAAATCTCTTAACTGAGTGCACACTTATTTGGTGTTGCTAAAAATCCTTTTACAAGGTAGATAAAATCAATTTCATGTTACTCCTAATAGGGTAAGATCACCAGAAGTGATCACACTTGTAGCCTTAACGGGCATACTTTATTGATGTACGAGCATCTCAGGTCCTTGGTAATCCTGTGTCACCAAAAATAATTTGGAGTTTGTTTGTGTTGCTTAGTTCCTAATTTTACTAAGTTGGTCGATATTTTTTTAGTTTCCTTTGGCTACCAAGTGTGGTCAGTTATCTCCTAGATGGTCGGTTGTTTTACTGATGCTTGGCATTTCTTGTCTGCTTCTCAGTTATCTCAATCACTGATAGGTTTAGTTTTAATTTCTATTATGGTTGACTTGTGCATTTATATTAGATCATGGATTTAGTGTTGGAATCCATCATTGGGAAGTGTGTGGTCCTAGATCTGACTATTCCTTCCATTGATTATGGATCTGAAGGCCGACTCAGTTCAGTAGCTTCTTGTATAAATGCAGTTGTTCATTTAGAGTTTAGGAGGTAGTTTTTGGAATAGGAGTAAGATTAGAGATTTTGGCAGATCCTCACATGTTTGAGGACTTTTGTGACTCATTGTAATATCTAGCCCTAATCAAGAAGGCCTTATAGCCCAACATGCATGGTTCTATTTGATGATAATATATGAAAGAATCTACATTCTCTCTCTCACTATTGTGTTTGTTTGCTTCCGCATGTGTTGGGCAGGCTTGGATCGTTAGGGTGCACTATTGTTTGGCCCCTCTTGCTCCTTGCCTTGCATTAGGTGGTATCAGAGTGAGGTGAGATCTTGATCTAGGTCTACAGATCTAGATTTGTAGGTTCCTCTTGAAGCCCCAGTTGATTGTTGTGGGGTAGAAGATTGCAATCTAACCTGAAATTGCAGAGGGTTGTCAAGATGGTTCATGGGAGGTGAGATGCAGATCCAGGATTGGTAGATATGATAAGGTAGATTTTTGCTAGGTTAGAAGCTATTGAAATAGCCCAGAGAAGAGGAAGACATCTTGAAGATGTTAGTGATGATGAAGTTGAGGAAGAACAAGCAAATGCAGAACCTGCACCTGTTATGGATCAAGGTGAAGAAAGATTATTGAAGGCTTTAACAAGTCTGAATTCAACACCACATTTCAATCCTCTTAAGTATGGTGGAAAGCTAGATTTTGATAAATTGGTGGATTGGATCACCGAGATGGAAAAGTACTTTGAATATGAAAACATTCCTAAAGAGAAGAAGGTGAAGATTGCAAGCACAAAGTTGAAAAGTCATGCATCCTTATGGTGGGAACATCTGTAGCTAGATAGGAAGAGGAAAGGCAAACACAAAATCAAGGTATGGAATAAAATGGTGAACAAATTGAAAGGAAAGTTCTTACCTTGTGATTATCAGATTAACCTAGTTCAGCAAATGCAAAGTTTGAGATAAACAGATAGCTCGGTAAAGGAGTATACTGATGAATTCTATAGATTAGATATTAGATCTGGACATGATGAAGATGATGTTGAAAGAATTGGTAGATACCTGAATGGTTTGAGAGTTTCCATCCAAGAGAAAATTAGCACGGTCAAGTTGGAAAACATTGAAGAGGCTTATCAATTTCCTTTGAAGGTTGAGGAGAAATTGAACAAGAGACATGAACAAAAGAAAAAAGGTCAAGATGGTAGATTCCCTAGAGGAAGAGGTAGATCTAATGGTGAAAATAGTAGATTTGAACCAAAAAATACAAATCTAGACAAAGGCAAGACCAAGTGGAAAGGTGAAAGTTCATCTAGAGGTAGAGATAGTAACTACCGAGGTGGTTATGGTAGAGGAAGTTTTTGAGGAACTTGTTACAATTGTGGAGAAGAATGACAAAGATATTTTGAATGTACACATGCTAGTAAGAAGGCTTGTAGTAGTAGAAATGCTTTGGTGCAAGAAGAGTCACCAAATGAACCTGAGAAAGAAAATAACTTGATGGTAAGGAGAGCACTATGGAATGAAAGAAAGGAGGAAGATCCAGTAAGGAAAAGTTTGTTCAAAACCAGATGTAGAGTTTCTGATAAAGTTTGGAAGGTAATCATTGATAGTGGTAGCTCATAGAATCTGGCATCTAAAGAGATGGTCACAAAATTATAGTTGGAAAGGCTGGTGCATCTGAAGCCCTATCAGATTTCATGGATCAAAGATGAGCATACACTCTTGGTAAGTGAACAATGTTATGTGAATTTGAAGATTGGAAAGTACTATGATAAGGTGTTATGTGATATCATGCCTATGGATTGTTGTTATATTTTGTTGGGTAGACCTTGGCAATATGATAGACATGCTATATATGATGGGAGATTGCATAAGTATACTATTGTGGCTGATGGAAAGAAACAAATCTTGTTACCATTGATGGAAGAACCTATTAGTAATGTCTCCACATATGTGAAATTTTCTTTGATGGAGGGAAGAAAGTTTGTTAACTCTTTGAAGAAGAATGATGTATGT
This sequence comes from Chamaecyparis obtusa, assembly GCA_027943335.1. Classification (NCBI taxonomy): domain Eukaryota; kingdom Viridiplantae; phylum Streptophyta; class Pinopsida; order Cupressales; family Cupressaceae; genus Chamaecyparis; species Chamaecyparis obtusa. The sequence goes on along the minus strand of BSBK01008752.1, from coordinate 127,080 downwards.
TTTTTTGTGATCCCTAAAAAATTGAGTAAGAAAATAGAGGATAATGTCCGTAAGGAGATTGATAAATTACTCACCAAGTACAATGATATCATTTTTGATAATGTACCTGATGGTTTGCCACTGAAAAGAAGTATTGATCATTGTATGGATCTAATCCCTGGAGCTAGTTTACCAAATAAGGCACCTCATCGGTTGACACCTACTGAGAATCATGAATTGAACTGACATATTCAAGAATTATTGGAGAAAGGTTTGATCAGAGAGTGTTTGAGCCCTTGTGTAGTACCTATTGTATTGGCACTAAAGAAGAATGGAGAATGGGGAATGTGTACTGATTCCAAAGAAATAAATAAAATAATAGTGAGGTATAGGTTTCCTATACTGAGAATGGATGACATAATGGACAGTTTGATTGGAGCAAAGTATTTCACAAAGATTGATTTGAAAAGTGGGTATCATTATATTAGAATTAGAGAAGGTGATGAATGGAAGATGGCTTTTAAGACAAAAGAAGGTTTGTATGAGTGGTTGGTTATGCCCTTTGGTTTAACTAATGCACCGAGTACTTTTATGAGGCTAATGAATGAAGTTTTGAAGAAATTCTTGGGTGAGTTTGTGATTGTATATCTTGATGACATTCTGATATTCAGTAAGAACAGAGAAGAACATTTTTTGCATATTAGACAAGTTTTGCAGAGATTAAAAGAGGAAAGGTTGTTGATAAATTTGAAAAGTGTTCATTCATGAAAGAGGAGATTGTGTATTTGAGATTTTTTATTTCAGCTGATGGTTTGAAGATGGATCCTGAAAAGGTTGAAACTATTTTAAATGGGCCTACACCTGTGAATGCTAGTGAGGTAAGATCATTTCATGGTTTGGCAAGTTTTTCCCTAAAGTTCATAAGGAATTTCAGTTCAATTTGTAATGCTATGACTGAAACTATGAGAGGAGACAAAAGAGAATTCAAGTGGACACATGGAGCTGACAAAAGTTTTGAGACTTTGAAGTAGAAGGTTGTGGAATTACCTATTTTGGCATTACCCAATTTCAGTAAGGTATTTCAAGTAGAATGTGATGCAAGTGGTAGTGTAATTGGAGCTGTGTTGAGTCAAGAAGGTAAACATGTTGCTTTCTTTAGTGAAAAGTTGAATGATGATAGAAGGAAATATTCTGTGTATGATCAAGAATTCTATGCTATTGTTGAAGCACTGAAGAAATGGAGATGTTATTTGATACCGAGTGAATTTGTGTTGTATAGTGATCATAAGGCTTTCAAATATTTGGGTAGTTAGAATAAGTCAAATCAGAGACATATGAAATGGGTTGAGTATTTGCAGAGTTACACATTTGTGATAAATCATAAGAGTGGTGTCACTAACCGAGTTGCTAATGCATTAAGTAGAAGAAGATCTTTGATGGCCGAGATGAAAATTGAAGTTCTTGGTTTTGATGAGATGAGAGATTCTTATGAGTTTGACCCTAATTTTTTTGAGCCATGGAGAAAGTGAAAAGCACCTATTCAAGATCAACAAGATACTAAATGGGATGAATATTTTATTCAAGAAGGTATGTTGTTTAAAGGTATTCAGTTGTGTATACCGAGAGAAGTAATGAGAACTAATCTGATAAAGGAGAAACATAGTAGTGTTTTGGCTGGATATTTTGGTATTGATAAAACATGGAATTTGCTTAAGGAGAAGTACTATTGGCCACAGTTGTTCCTGAGAAACCTTGGATTGATATCAGTATGGACTTTATTCTTGGCTTACTGAAGATAGTAAGACGTAATGATTCTATATTTGTTATTGTGGATAGATTTTCTAAAATGGCACATTTTATACCATGTAGAAAGACATCAAATGTAGTACAAGTAGTAGATCTTTTCCTTAAGGAAATTGTTAGATTGCATGGATTACCGAGGAGTATTATCTCTGACCAAGACAGTAAATTTGATGGATACTTTTGGAAAACCCTTTGGAAGAAATTTGGCACTGAGTTAAAATATAGTTCTACATTTCACCCGCAAATCGATGGACAGACTGAGGTGGTGAAAAAAAGTTTGGGAAATCTTTTGAGATGTTTAGTTGGAGACACACCGAGTAATTGGGATTCTGTGTTGGCACAAGTAGAGTTTTCATACAATAATTCAATGAATAGGAGTACTAAAAAGACACCATTTGAGATTGTGAATGGCACAAAACCAAGAGGAATATCTAATTTGAGAGACATTGCTGATGAGAATAAGAAAAGTGCCGAAGGAGTAAAATTTTCTTAGTACATGAAGACATTGCATGAAGATGTGAAGTTGAAGCTGGAAGATAGTAATAAGAAATACAAAGATAGAGATGATAGATCAAGGAGAAATAAAAATTTTGATATTGATGATGAAGTGATGGTTCATTTGAAGAAAGGTCAATTTCCTATTGGAACATATGGGAAGCTGAAGATGAAGAAGTTTCGACCTTGCAAGATTCTGAAAAAATTTGACAGTGGAAATGCATATGAAATTGAATTACCTGATGACATGGATATATCACCTATTTTCAACATTGCTGATTTGCATGAGTATCATGAACTTGATGAAGAAAGTGACAGTACTGACAGAATATCCTAAGAAGAAGAATGATGAAAGTTGAACAAATTTTGAAGGAAAGAGTTGGCAAGAGTACAAGAGGAAAATAATATATGGAATATCTATTAAAGTGGAAGAATAGACCGATGGAAGATAGTTCATGGATTTCATAGTTTGAGTTGGATGCATCTCAGACTAGACCTTCCAAATGATTCAGAGAATCATTTCAAAATAACCCCAGGTGTCTGATGCAGGAGCATCTCGGGTCCTTGGCAATCCTATGTCACCAAAAACAATTTGGAGTTTGTCTGTGTTTCTTGGTTCCTTCTTTGATTGATTTGGTTAGTTTCATTTGGTTACTGAGTGTGGTCGGTTATATCCTGGGGGTTGGTTGTTTTACTAACACACGACATTGCCTTTCTGCTACTCAGTTATGTCGCTCACTGACGGGTTTAGTTTTAATTTTTGTTGTGGCCGACTTGTGCATTTATATTGGATCACAGATTTAATGTTTGGAATCCATCATTGGGAAGTGTGTGGTCCTAGATCTGACTATTCCTTCTATTGATTATGGTTCTAAAGGCCGACTCAGTTCGATAGCTTCTTGTATAAATGTAGTTGTTGGTTTAGAGTTTAGGAAGAAATTTTTGGAATAGGAGTAAGATTAGAGATTTTGGCAAATCCTCGCATGTTTGAGGACTTCTGTGATTCATTGTAATATATGGCCCTAATCAGGAAGGCCTTACAGCCTGACATGTATGGTTCTATTTGATGATAATATATGAAATACTCTGTATTCTCTCTCTCACTATTGTGTTTGTTTTCTTTCACATGTGTTGGACAGGCTTGGATCATTAGGGTGCACCATTTTTTGGCCCCTCTTACTCCCTACCTTGTGTCATTTATTTACTGCAGTAGTGAAGAATTTGTGGTTGTCATCCCCACTGTAGTTTTTCCCTTCTAACAAGGGTTTTATTCTTAACCAAAATACTAAGTGTCATGTGTTATATTTCATGAATGATTTTTTTTTTTTCATGCACTTTACATTTACAAGTTATTTGAATGTATGTTGGAAACAATCAAATCAGTTGGTTAGATAGATACTACTATTGTAGATTGTTAAATAAGTAAAAGTATTTGAGGCTACTGATTCACCCCTCCCCTCTCAGTACTATCTCTTTCCTATCCCAACACTACATACCTCCCTAGGATGCATATGAAGAAGAAAATACTTACCATACATGTGAAGGAAATGATAACTTTATCCATAGCCTCATACTTCAAAAAATTAGATATTTACTTTGTGGTGTATCCATTAGGAGACGACAATGTTGAGAATATGGAACTAGTAATTGATTCATGTATGGTTGACTTTTCTGACAAATTAACATGTGAAGTAGATACAGATAATGAAGTAGATCAACATAAAAAATTCTCACTACAGAAGAAATTTTAGATATATTGGACATTGAATATTAGAAATATGTTGAGAAGAATAGTCAAAAAAATTTCTCAATTCACCATGATAAACAAGTTGATGGTCAACACATAATCAAGGGGTACAAGATAAAACATATGATAATTTCCAAGAATAAAATAGTGAAGATAAAATAGAACTGCATACGGAAGGCAAGCATGAAGATGTTTCAGGAAATAATGCTAGTGAAGATATCAGTCTCTTTGATCAAGCAGATGATGATTTTCAAAAGGATGAGTTTAGTATACAATTTGTCAGTATCTTGTATGATAGAACACCTATGGAGATAGATGAAATTTCTCATGAAGGTATGCCTAATTTCTCTATGTTCCTAAATCCATTGTTTGAAGAGAAATCAAAGAAGATACACTCAAGTTAACTATGTTCTTGAAACCATTATTTGAGGAATATTTTCTATGCAATCAAGCCCATCAACATCATGATGAAGATAACATGCCTAATGATATTTTTGAAGTTGATTAAATTCATGATATGTATGTAGAAGGTGATATGTTTTTTAGTTCATCCTACAAGCCATAAATACATCAAATATGAAAAGATAAGGTGAAATTATATAAGCTTGATTCTAAAAATTATGTTAGTGTCCTATCTGGTCAGATTCTTGATAAGAAGGAAGTTCATGAATCTGAGTTATCTTCAAATCCTTTTTGTGAAGAGAACCAACATCTTGAGTATAGGGTAGATTGTGTACATAAATGCATCCAAGTAGAAGAGCTTAATTTAGTTACTTGTAGGGTTGATCAAATGCATGAGAATATTCTATTTAGCAAGGACTACAATGCACCCAATAAATTTTTTAAGGGTGAACAAAAGTGAAAACATGTTAATAAAGAAATGAATATTGTCCATGGGAATGGTTGCATCGTATTTAGGAAATTCAAAGTGTTACATGATCAAAATCAAGTTTTTGATAAGCAAAAATGTTGATTCCATGTTTTGGTGGCCTGGGGCAGTTGAATGAGATTTTATTTGATTATTGAAATATGTAGTAACTCTATAGTCCAATGGACTTCACACTTGGTCTACTTCTACTAGAGATAGTTGGATTCTCACTATGCCCATAGGGAGCATACGTCCCCAGAAAGAGCCACTGGTGGTACCCTAATTTTTTATAATTTAGGAGTCCCAATCCATTATCAAGAAGCAAGTTTCTCCACACTAAAAAAATCAAAGGAAGGAATATTTATGACACAAATAAATAGAACTAACTAATCAAAGCCTTCAGAAAATGCTGGAATTTTGACTAGCTGCAAAGATGATGCTGACAAGGGCTGAAGATGGTCAAATTTTAAAATTCTAAAAATGACCTAGTTTGGGAAATCAAATTTCCTATCTCTAGTCCAAATCTTATCTTTCCATGAGGTGTTTTGGTTTTTTGACCAGATCCAAATCTGAAAGTTAGGTAGTTATTTTTTAGTTAATTTATTGTTTTTTCAAAATAATTTGTAATAACCTAGTTGTGTCTTTTCACCCTAAAGAGGTGTGAAAGCCACTCAAACACACACACACATATATACACAATGTAAAATGTAAAGAAATAATACAATACATATTTTCATATGATAAAATTTGATCACAACTGCCACATAAACTCTGATGTACTATTTTTCAACATTAATGAAGAGATAAGTGCTTTTTCTCTCACCTGTGGTAATAATTTTCAATTCTTTTTGGTTAGTGTCTCAGATAAATCTATTTAGATAGATTGTTTCATTGTGTTGAATTATCATATTATTTGTAATGTGAAGTTTATATACAGTGTAATGCCCACCCTAGCTTCTTCTTAGGTTAGACTAATAGGACTTTTGTTTTGGACACTTTGGATTTTATGACGGACTATTATTATTATTTAGTTAGAATTTTATGAGACATTTGAACACACACACACACACACACACACACACACACACACACACACACACACACATATATATATATATATATATATATATATATATATATATATATATATATATATATATATATATATATATATATATATATATATATATATATATATATATATATATATATATATATATATATATATATATATATATATATATATATATATATATATATATATATGGTTAGTGTATTTTATTGGGAAATGTTAAATTAGTTATAATCTAATGATGAATGGCTAGAAATGAACTATTAGTAAAATGTTTTACATTGATTGGTGTTATGATGTTTATATTATGATCTAACCCTACTGACCCTATTATGGTTTAATGTTCACTAGTTGATGTGAGTGTAGGATGAGGAGGGGTAGTCGTAGTTACTCCTACAGGAGATCCACACAATGTCACACTCTCCCTCCTTGTTTTCCACTATATATATATATATATATATATATATATATATATATATATATATATATATATATGTGTGTGTGTGTGTGTGTGTGTGTGTGTGTGTGTGTGTGTGTGTGTGTGTGTGTGTGTGTCTATATGTATATATAGATATATGTATATATGTATATATGTATGTATGTATGTATGTATGTATGTATGTATGTGTATCAGTTGGTGATGCAGGATGCAGGATGCAGGTACCAAGCATCATTCCACCTGGCTACATAGGTATGAGCGTGCCTTCAAAATTCTCGAACGATTGTTGTGTGGAGATTTAACCAAGCTACTCTCAAGGTTACCCATGGACTTAGAATTCTATTTAGGAAGTTATCCTAGTTGGGAAAGTAGAATGCAGTTTATGTTATGAACTTGAATTGATGTTGGTCTGAGTTTATGCTATGAGTTAGAATTAATCTATTTAATATGTATAATAATTATGTTATAATTGTTTGTATTTTATATAGGTAGGTATATATTTGGGTGCACATGCATATATCCTTGCTTATATAAATAATAATAATAATTATATGTTTTCATTATTTGTAAATGGTATGTTATTTAAGTAAATAAAGTGAGTTAAATAAATGTATTAAATAAAAAGTAAAAATAACTATAATAAAAGGGAAATGTCATTTTGTAATAAAATTAGCTATCTAGGAGGGAGTTGAACTCGAGACCTCCTAGAAGTTAGGCTAGTTGGTTTCCATGTGTGCTATGTGTTTTACTTGATAGTTATTTGTTGAGTTTTCTTGTTATGGTTTTCTTTTGAGACTTTTTTTATTCAAATTAAAAAAAGCTTTATTATTGTTTACGGGAGATGGTGATTATATTTTTCAACCAACTATGGAGGTTGGAGAAGTTGCTTCCCGTAAAGCAACTCCTCCAAACATATAGTTGGAGGTTAAATATTTGTGTTTTGGATTTGAGGGGGATGATCAGGAGTCAGGATTTGAGGAGAGATATTTCCTTTGGGTTGAAAACTTTTATAGGAAAAATTATAGTGATGAGAAAAGAATTTATTATTCTCTAGGATTGTCCTGTTGTTTTCTCTCAGAATAGGCTGGAATTGGTGGCTTTCAGAAGGAATCTAAAGGAATGATTGGATGGGTTGAGGTCGTTTGAATCTTCTTCTCTCCAATGCTTTGATCTTCACAGGATTCTAGGTAGGATCTATCCTGGAGATGATCATTTTGTTTGTTTTCCTGTGTGTAATTATATTTTGGTTGTCTTCTCCATGGATTGCAGTTTAAAAGTTAAATTTATACTATTTTGTGATGTGAGGATTCTTATGTATTTGCAAACTCTTCCAAAACTGTTATTTGATATATATCAGTTGGTTCTCATTTATGTATTTTTTGGAAGCTATAGAGTTCATGGTGCCTTCTTTGTTTCTACTTTCCTATTCTGAATGTTTAGGAGAATTTTCAAGCCTTAGAACAATTGTTCATCTTTGCTGGTTCATGTCAGTTTTGCACCACCTTTTATTTTCCCAAGTTTTGAGTAGGTTTGGATGGTTGGTAATCATAGTTGGAGGGTCATCTTAGCATTGAAACTAGGAGATCTCAAATGGGTCTTGCCTAGATTAGGCTTCCACGCCTCCCATAATGCCCAGTTTTACCTGTAAGTTGGAACTGTTAGTTATTTTTTTAATTTTCTGGCATTCTATAAAAATGTGCAGTTATCTTTAACATATGCACAATTACTTTGAACAATCACATAGACACCTTAAATAAATGCACAACTCTATTAAACAAATGCATAGTCTGATCTCACAAATGCACAAGAAACTTGAACAAATGCACAGTTACAGGAAACCAATGCAGAGGACTGCAAAACAAATGCGCAGTTTGATCCCATGTTAGGGTTTAGGAAGACTTTATACAAGTATAAAATTTAAGTATAAGTTTATGTAATTTAATTTAGGTACCTACCAAGATGATTGGGATAGGTTGTAGATTCATAGGAGTTAAATTGCAACTTATAATTATGAGATTTCTTAAAATCCAGACTTAACCAAATTTCAGGCACATGAGAATTTTCCTATATCTTTGAAATAAACTATGGAATGTTGTCTAAATGCATGTGGGAAGTTTTTATGTTGTGTTTAATGAATTTCTTCACATGGATTTGATTTTTAAGCTTTCTTTCATGCTTGCCTTTTGGTAGAATCCATAATGTAAGGTCAGGACTTGTTCAGGTGACTTGAGTGCACCTGAAGGCTCCCTAGACCTATGAGATGTATCTTTTGAAACTACTTGATGTTTTCAGGACTTTTGTGTGTGTGGGTAGGGGACTAGGTACCCTAGGTGAGTGGCTCACCATAGGTGTTGGAACCCTAAAGTGGTTACCAGATGATCGTATGGGTGGGTAATGTAAAAGTGAAAACCTAATATTGAATATAGGAAGGGGGGAGTAAAATATTATGAAAGGAAACATGTTAATGGACACATAGTCCTGTTGGAGTACTAGGACCATGAGTAACTACTAGGGTGGATCCCTATTCATAAAGGGGGGACCGGGGTTACATAGTTGCCAGGGTGGATCCCAATACATAGGTTGTGTGATGACACTCACTTAGGTGGTAACCTAGAACCTTTACCTCTATGTTATAGTATGATGATATTTTATGTTCTTCTGAGTCTTGGATTTCTTTATCTTTTAAGCCTTAGATTTCTTAGGGCCTTGTGAGTATCTCAGTTCTATCTCCTAGCACAGGGGGTGGAACTTCACCAATTTCACATGGTTTGGTGGCAAAATCTTTCGAGGTCATGTTTGTGGTTCGTGACTTGGATATGTTCAATTCTATGAAGTCCTTTATATTGTATCATTATTACTAAAAATGAAGATGTAAAGATATGTTGTAATGCCTTTGGGCCAATTCACGTACTTGTTATTGTAATGAGAGTTATTATCAGAAAGATGTAATTGAAAAGAAAAGCAATGTAATTGGGAGGGATAGTTCTAGGGTTTATTCCAAGGGTCGTTATTTGAAAGATTAGAGTTGGAAATGTATAATGTAATGTTGAATGATCTTTTCTATCTCTCTTATGTTTCAATGAAAGAAAATGTTTATTAAGCTAAGGTTTAAATGTAATTTGTAATGATTTGTTATTCAATGTCAAGGAAAGAGAAATGATTTTAGTATATAAAGTAAGAAATATAATTGTAAATGAAATGTTATTTTCTTACCCTATCTCTCAAGTTCTAAAATGTGAAAGTAAAGAAAGGAAATGAAATTCAATTTGGATAAGTAACGTAAATATGTTAGTAAATGAATTCATTAAGGGAACCTTAAGGAATGTAAATGTGGAGTAGTAATGTTGTTATGTAATGTTTTTTAAAAAAAATTGTTAGTTGCAATTATCAATTTTTTTTTACCTGATTCCTTATGGGTTCCCTAGCGGGGACATTACATATAGTTTGATCATCAGTTGAAAGGTGTGGTTGAAAAACTTTCCTCTATTCTATTGGTCTCTCAAAGATAGAGTTAAATTCAGTAGAACTAATTGTATAATCTAGTTTCAATTATAATTCATGTAGAAGCCCTTGAAATGATGGTCTTGTTATATACAGGTTATTAAAACTTTCTTTGAGGTGTAAATAGGATTGATATAGAATTGACTCCATTGCCCAAGTAGGAGCAAGGCACTAATCTTATCAATAATTGGAATATAGTCATTCAATTCATTGTTCAAAGTTTGTAATATTTTATTCCTTTGATCTATTTCATTTTATATACCTTTTGTCAAATATTTACTATTAATCAAAGCATTTTAGTTTTTGCAGCATTCAGTATACTATTGATTCAGATACTTACAATTTGATTCCTCTCAAGTTTATTTTCCACCTTGAGAGAATCCACAAGTTTTATATTCAGTTATCTTGTATAAAAATCCTTTGAATCAACAAATTTGGTTAAGGTACTAGCCTACCAGCCTTGGCTTTGCAGAACTAGAATTGCAGAAGCTCAAACCTCCATTTGGTTGAACTTGTTAGTTGGAAAAAATGATTGGGTTTCCCATCATTGGATTAGAAAATCCATAGGAAATCCAAACCATCATTTTTGGGCACCAATAGACCCTTCAACCTAACTTCATTACCCAACGAGTGTATAGTACTCACATTATCAGTCGCCACATACCAACAAAGTGGATGAAGGAAGCCATTATAGAAATGGTGGTTTCAATTTTTATTTTAAAATTTTTGTTATAAAATGTAATGATTTAAATACAGGTGTGGGATAGATAGGTTTTAGTGATAGTAGATTGTTTGAATGTTGCATTTTTTGAGCAATGGATGCAACAAGCGATAGAGGAATATGTACACAATATATAATACTATAGTTAGGGGAATTTTGTTGTATGTGGGAGTTAGTATATGTGTGCATCAAGGACAAAAAAAAAAATGGAAATATGTAATCTCCTACTTTTTTATAGTATAAAGGGCGATGGCCTAACCCAGCTATTAATTTATCTAAAAATAATAATAGGAAGGAGAAATGCTAAGGTATATTTTTGATATCAAGAAAAAGCATAAGATACGATGTTAAGAAAATAAGAGATTTGTCTACTAAATCTTGAAAAAAATATCTAAATTCAATAAAATCGGCAAGAGAAGACATATAAATGCACGATTAATATGTCTTTTCAATTCTTTGGAAAATGTCTAAAAGGGACACTAATTTTAGGATCATATTTAATTTTGCGATATATTATTTTTAGATAAATCCAAACATTCATCAATAGGAGGCATAAAAATGGATCTGGTGTTGGTAAAAGAATGTCTAAAGAAGGGTTGTATTGTGATGAAAAGGGATTAGAAGAAGGAAAAGTAGTGGCTTGAGATATAAATCCTAGACCACATTTTTTAACTTTTGTAGGAGGATGTATAGGACCACATTAATACCAAGACCTTGTCCATTATAGCCCTGTTGATTAGTAGTGCCATAACCAACATTATAATTTTCTTTTAACGTAGTAGAGGGAGAACATTCATCTTGTGATTTATGAAAGTCTGTGGTCTAAAGACGAATAGGAGGGGAAATATTAGGATTTTGATCACTATTCTTATTTTCTTTAGGTAGAGAAGAGGAACAAGGTTTATCAAGATCTTCATGTCTACTTAATGTTATCCATGGAAATAAATCATCAAGAAAATGCTAAACATTAGGATTATGAAAAAAAATTGATAAAAAAAAGGAATGTTGTAACTCGTCTAATTAAGTGCATAAATTAGCTTCCTTAGGACTATCCATTAAGGTGGGTTTATGATGAGAGGATCTAGGTCTCACTAGGATGGGATTGTTAGGAGCTTGATCTCTATCCTCACAATCAATTGACACGATATGAGTTGGATTGAGGTGGTTTATGTTATTTTCATCTTTAGGCTCATCAAAGACCCTTATGTGATTAACATATTCCGTGCATTTTGTTAAAAATTGAATGAGAAACCACATGAAATATTGATATAAGTCTTAAAACATGCATTATAAGGAAGAAAGATATTTGAAATTATCATTTAATACCATATGAAAGAACAACATGAAGGAATATAAGCTTCATTAAAGATAAATAATTATTATTCACTCCATGTGATTGATAAAGAGAAGTAAGGAGAAATGTAACAACATAAGTTATCACATACCAATCTAACTTAGTAAATTTCATAATGAAATTATTCAAATTAGATATAAAGATGCAATGTATTATGTCCAACCACACAAATGAGATCTAACACCAAAATTAGAATGGAAATGTCTTGCATTGGGTTCACCAAAATGTATAATAAGAAAAAGGATGCACAAGGTGGATAAATTATCTTTTCCTAATGTACAATCAGAAAGAAGATGCCCCACTAGGCTCAAGTTAGACTCAAATACTAAGTGGGAAAATGATTTCTTCAATGATTATGCAAATGGAGTTTTGAAATGAATAGGATGATGCAAGATAGAATACTAAATAAGAAAATATAGGTATTCTCAAAAAATATAGATTGACAAAAAAATAGACAGGAAGTTGTAATGACCTAAAAAAGGGATCTAAGAATTGTACCAACAAGAGATCACTAATGAAATTTTAAATGTGTTGGATCAAGACTAGTTTGTTGAAAATAATTATCAGGAGGAGGATGTTGAAAACATAGAAAAGGGAAATTTGGAAGAGGAGAATCTTGATAGGGATATTGATGATGATGGGAAAGTTGTTGGCAATGAGAACATTGGTGAGATGGGTATGTTAGATAATGTTAAGGAGCCTGCCCTTCTGGAGAACCTTACCAAAATTGTCGATTCTACTATCAAATAGGCTACAAATGTTTGTCAAAACACTTCTATTGAGAACCTAAACCATGAGGATATTATTGGAAAGGGAAATAATACTGACATTTAGAATAAAGAGGATTCTATAGCTCTTGAGGAACACAACTTCAATCCAAAAAGAGTTACCAACGTGAGCCTCCTAAATGTCACCAGAAGCAAGGCAATATTGTCTTTCAACCTTGATAAATGGGCCTTCCACAAAATCCAAGAGTTGAAAGTGAAGTATAGAGCCCTGGATGCTAGGAATGAGGTACTCAATGAAATAATGGATAAAATAAGAAATGATGCTACCATGTACAATAGTAAAGGTAAAATGTTTTTATTGAGGATTTTGAGAATACTAGTCCACTGGAAGAGAAGATTAATAGCATCATTGAGGAGAATCTTGCCCCCATCCTTAAAAGAGATAATAATAATGATATGATGCTCAAGAAGTTGTTGACCCTTAGCAATGAGGGAATCAAAGCTACAGTTACTAATATGAATGCTCTATATGCTTTGCTGGAAGGTAACTAATTGGACACCAAGGCCATTTTTATTTCTTATGATACTGCTAAATAGGAAGAGAAGGCCTTTGGTCCTGGTTCTAGAGCTAGATCTTGCACTAAGAAGAAGATGGCTTCCCCGACCAAGGGTCTTTTGAGCCTTAAGGAATCTAACCAAAAGATTCAGGCCCTGTTGGTGGACTCTACGGAGTTCCTCAACAAATTGGATTGATTTGTGTTGCTGGGTGTGTACTCTAAATAGTGCACTTCTCTAAGTCATTATATCCAAGGGAATCCATGAAAGGGGCTAATGACCATTTTTAGGTGATTACATTTTCCCCTCTTTTACTAATGTGTGATCAATTTGGGAACACATTACGTCAAAGAATAGATCAACCAAGAAGGCAACAGATAGCCAAGAAGGAAAGCAAATAGAAATCTGACTCCAAAGAATGAAGTGCAGAAAAATAGAAAATCCTGCATGGTCAGCCTGGTAGTGACAGTACTGAACACTTAGGAAAGAGATAGCCAATAAGATATGATGTGTCTTCCCCCTCGAGATAGAAAGAAAAATCTAGGTAGAGGGAATGCATAAGCAAGAGCGACATGATCAAATCACTAGAAATCATAATCAAAGAAAGAGAATAGAATAACCATTAAGTAGTGAAGATATGCCCCACACATGGGACCCGGGGCATGAACCAAGCGGTCCCTCAACTCAAAAACACCACGGAGGGGGAAGAATTTGAACTTGAGATTGAAAGTGAATGAAAGACTAGAAGTTTGAAAGAGATGGAGATGAAGAGGTGAAGAATGCCCCAGTGAAGATCGAAGGATTAGACCTCAAAAAGCCAGCCAACTACATGGAAGAAGGAGAAAGGTGATTTGGGTGATCAAGGATTTCGGTTTGGATCCCGAAATGAAAGGAAAATGATGTGATATGAAAGACTAGAAGTGAAAGGTGAGTGCAGTGGATTAACAAGTCCATGAAAGATAAAGGAGAGCTCTCTCCATATGCAAGATGCAAGACTAACTAACATGAACTTAAGAATGCAAGCTACATGAAAAGTGGTTTACTTGCAAGGTTACAAAGCCAATAGACATCTAATTATCATCATCGAGCATTATTGGTAGCGTCAGAAGATCATACAATGCACACTAGCATAACTATGTGAATATGAATATGATCTTTATCAGATAGGAATGTGGAAATCCCACCTAGGCACCAAAGACATGTAAGTCAAGATGACTAGTGTAGTGAGATTACCTAAGTTTGATATGGCAAGATTATGCTAGCATCAAGACACATGAAAAGTTAGGATAGCTATAAGCATGCAATTGTGAAATAGTCAAGGATAATACCTTGTAAGTCCATAGTGTCAAGTAAGACCAGCATAAATGCTCATGACAGTTAGGACCAAAAAAATATACCCACAAGCAGAAAAAGCAATAAAACATGTTCTCATTCCCTCAGTCTTCTAGCTATGCATCATAAAAAATGATCATAAGGGGAGAACACTCAGCAAAGAAATCATCATAGACAACACGCAAAGAAATAAAGTCAAACAAATCTCAGCAATTCAAGTGCATGTGTGTAGGTCATAGAGTCAAACTTTGAGTATCACATCTGTAAATGAGAAATATCATATCATAACAGATTGTAGGGTAGGACATCTGATAAGTGTTGAGAAACACTTGATGCAAGGGTAGTGTTGAAAAACATAGTTTGAACCAAGTTGCCCAAGAAACCCTGATGCACAAAGAGACCCAAGATAAGCTCAAAACAACAGATGCCCCCTAGACTAAGACAAGAATCAATTCCAGGCTAGGAGAGGCAAAAAGAGAAGTGGAGTGAATGAGCGCCACACAAGACTGATAGACATAGATGCAGAGGGTCTCAAGCAGCACCTCCTTCCAGGTTTTCATCACTTGATAGATTTAATGCAATTTTTTTCAAGAATTTTTATAATTTTTTTTTTTTGTATTTTTGCTACCAAGGCGCCTATTTCTAGGTTTTCACCAAGGCACTTTTTCTATTTTTTTAAATTTTTTAAAAAAAATTTTGATTTTTTTTGGTGAGACATCAAAACACCTATTTCTAGGTTTTCACTAGGAT
Organism: Chamaecyparis obtusa; assembly: GCA_027943335.1. Lineage (NCBI taxonomy): Eukaryota > Viridiplantae > Streptophyta > Pinopsida > Cupressales > Cupressaceae > Chamaecyparis > Chamaecyparis obtusa. The sequence goes on along the minus strand of BSBK01008752.1, from coordinate 111,736 downwards.
GCTCTTTTTTTTTAGTACGTTTTATGCTTTTTAGGATTTTTTTCAGCATCATATATGAATTTTTTTGGAGTTTTTTAGGATCAATAAAAATATGTACAAAGAATGCCCTAGATAGAAATGGGCATCAAGAATCTGCTTCCTTTGATGTAGAGAACTGATAGGCCCTAGGCCTAGATGCTGTAGCTGTGATGATAGGAGGTCTCAACTAGTTTGACCAATAATAACCAGCCCTAAGCAATGTCTGAGCTAGTGGAGGATCGTTAGAATGTGATCCACATATGCCATCATGGATTTCAGCTAGCACTTTTTTTGACTCTTCTATTTCTAGACACTTAAGGAGAGTTCTATCTAGACCCTTCCTATACAAGTCACCAGAGACAAAGACAAAGTGTAAGGGATGGAAAAAACAATGGCATGGTGGATTTCCAGGAAGAATATGAGGTGGAAGATATGAAAAGATGGTAGGATTGTAAGATTTGTGAGTGGGATAGCATAATTCATCCACCAGGCACTTGAAGCAAGATTTATGCCTTTTCATTTGTAAGATGGATGTTGAAGTAACCAAGGCATTAGCAACTTTGTTCTCAGCTTTAGGAATGGGCTGAAGTATACCAGATATGAGATCATGCTTGAAGTAGTGCACCATTTTTTTGTAGAGAATCAACTTGTCATCTTTTATTTGAGAATCATTATTTTTGAGCAGATTTTTATTTCTACTTTTCTTAGGTTTAGATACCACCACAATGTGGTTTTCACCATGTGACCATTTCTCTTTTCTTTTGACTTGATGACTATGATACTTGATTGTTGATTCAATCTTTTTTATTGCTAGTTCATTGGTGGAAGAAGTAATAGGTGTTGATGTGAGATGAAATGAAGTGATTGGTTCAATAGAATTTATGTGAGGGGTGTCATGTCTAGTAAAAAGAGAGGTTGAGTCTATAAGGTAGGCTCCAGAAGTAGCTAGATCTAGATTTGTCATAGAAGGACCAACGTAGTCGACTAAGGCAATACAGGGAACAAACTCATCAGACCTGACACGAGACTGATCAACTATGTCAGGTGGGCTACAAGAGGTATGAACTACATCAACATCCATATCTGTCATGGAAGAATCTTCTGGAAAAGGCTTAAGATGCTGAGAAGTAGAGATACTCATGTCATTAGGTGAGAGATCACCTCTTTGTAGCAGTCGTGCAATGTTGCGACATTGTCTATCATAGTACAATGATTCTTTAGGCACATAGGTTCTAAACATAGAGGCCTCAACCATATCATCAGTAGATATACATGCTTCTCCCCAAAGAAGTGAAGTAGAAGGAAGATCATCTCCCATTTGAGCCATAGTGTGTAGTGGTGACTCATCTATATCTGTGTTTGAATTAATGAGCATGAGAATATTTCTGGAATCTTCTCTATAGATCCACTCTTGAATAGCTTGTTCTTCTCTTTAAACTTCTAAAGGAATGGATGAAGGAAAAAAAGTATCAAAGATCACCATAGCAGAAGTGGAAGGCTTCATTTTATCAGAAGGTTTCCCATATGACCTAGGAGAAACGTGTATAGAAGCAAAGGAATCCAACATATATTCACCCATACCAAGGCTTGTCATCTTAAGTGTTTTCTTAGCAGAAACTAGAGATGTACTAGCATCAACAGAAGGTTCATTGTGAGGAACAAATTTTTTAGTAGTAGCAAGAGCATTAATAGCAATAGTATGGTCTCTAGGAATCACAACTTCAGTTCCATTGTACGAAAATTTGACGTACTGATGATAAGTGGAAGGAATAGCCTGCATGTCATGGATCCAAGGATGACCCAAAAGAATGTTATATGCAAGTGGAATGTCCAATACTTGGAAGTTAATATCTTTTGTGATAGGGCCCACTCAGATAGGCAACGTGACAAGACCTTTGGAAGATCTTTCCACTTCATCATAAGCTTTTATAGTAATCTTCTTCTTAGAATCCATAGCAAATTCTAACAAACCCAACTATTGTATGACATTGAAAGAAACAATATTTAACCTTCCACCATTGTCTATCAGGACTCCGTGGTCTCGGGTATTGTAGACTAGAACTTCAATGTGTAAAGCTAGATTATGCGGGTGAGCAATAGATATGTCATCTTCTATAGAAAAGGAGAGAGATAGCGGAGATGAAATGTGGTTGACCATAGCCTGAAATTGATCTAGATCAATGTCATTGGGAACATGTGTTGTACATAGAGCCTCATCAAGAATCTCTCTATGCGAAGGGGATAACCGAAGCAACTCAAGGATAGGTATCTGTGCTGGTGTCTTTTGAAAATGTTGGACAAGATCATAGCTAAGGGTGGCTGAAGGAGCCACTTTTTTGGAAGGCAAAGCTTGCTTGGGATCTTGCACAATTTTAAGGACAATCTTGGCTTGCCCCCTAGTAACAACATTCAGTGTCTCACTTTGGGAAGATGAACTACCATGTGTTTGCAAGACCAACTTTGGCTTACCATGATTGGCTCTATTATCATCTTGAGACCTCATCATTAGAACACTCTCAACGGGCTCTACCATGTTAATCATAGGCATATTAGAAGGATATGTGTAATTGATCTTTGCATCATGATTCTTCTTATGTGTTTGAGAGGTTTCCCCCTTATCATGCTTAGGTAGAGGATCTTTGAAAGCTATGTGATCAGAATTTTTAGTTAAGCCATTAGTGGAGATTGTGCCATTCTCAATAAGATCCTGAATATCATCCTTAAGCTTAAAATAATTGTCTATTGGATGTCCCTTGTTTTTGTGATAATGACAATAAGAAACCTCTCATCACCAATCAGGCCTATTTATCAGATCCTAGTTACCAGGTTTATCAGGAAGCGTAAGATATCCATTTTCAACCAAAGTCTTAAGGATCACATTGTAAGGTTCTGCTAACTTGGTATAGACTCACTTTCGAAATGACTTCTTAGGCTTATCTGCATATTGAGGTTTATGAGCACTGTGAGCATTGGTAGCTTCTTGTTGTTTTGGTGCATAGATAGCATTAGAGAGATTGAAAGAAAGCTCTTTAGCTTTATTAGCGTCAACAACCCCATCATTAACAACATACTTGTTTTTATTCCAAGGTTTGTTCTTGTCTTTACCATTGCCTTTAGCATCTTTATTAATAACAATATCCCCTTTTCTTATAGCTACATCCTCAATTTGATATGCACTTTCAACCATGTCATTGAAAGAAGAGAACAGTTGTTTCCTTAAATCATAATATAGCTCAGGCACAAGAGTGTTGATGAAAATGTCAATCTTTTCTCTCTTAGGTAACTAACGAGGATACCTAGAATACAATGACCTCCAATGTTGTAAGTAAGTTGCAAATGGCTCACCTTAATGTTGTCTTAGATTACCAAGATCTATCACAATGACAGGTTGTTGGATGTTGTAAGAATAATGCTGGGTCAATCGCTGAGCCAACTCATCAAAAGTCTTAAGAGGTGGTGTCAATTTTGCAAACCATTCTAAAGCTTGGCCTCTTAAGCTTTGAGGGAATAATCATAGAAGAAATGTGTCTTCATGAAGAAAGTCCATACTAAGAGCATAAAAGTGATGCACATGGTCTTGGGGATCACCATTTCCATCATACTTGTCATATTTGGCAACCTCAATATCCCTAGGAAATGGGACCATGTATAGACTCCTATCAAAAGGAAGAGCACAAATTGATTATGCAAAAGAGACCTTTGGAGGCTCTCTTTCTATTGCCATTTGGGTAAGGCCTTGATTTGTCCAACACAGTTCTTCCTAAAGGACTTCTAATTCAGTTGGTACTCTTTGTTGGACAATTTTTCTGACATCATAGCCAAGAGGAAGCTTGTATCCTGTAGAAGTAATATATTGAAAATATTGATTGCCATTATGCTCTAAAAGCTTATGCATCATTCATTGGGAGACCATATCTTGTTCAAATCTCATAAGATCCTGACTAGAAATCTCATCATCAACCTCTACCTCATGTTGAGAGGGAGGAGGCCTAGGAGGTGAAGAAGGCATACCAAAAGTGGGTCTTGGAGGAGATCTTGGTGGCGTGTTGTTGCCATTATTGTCATTAAAAAGAGGTCGATGCTCAAAGTTACTAGTCTCAGGTTGCTCATAAGACATTCCTCTATAAGCCATGCACCTAGCGGCATCCATCCTTTGTTGATTGTGTTCTTTTCCTAAGTGTGCTTGGTTATCCTAATGCTCAAAGTGTTCTTGCAAGTGTTGAAATTTTTCTTGTTCAGTCAAAGTGAGTGAGACACTGTCTGTGTTTTTGGGGGTCTTGAATGCAGAAAAGAGGAAACCTCCTTTGTACCATGGGGTAGCCTTAGAATCCTCAGATTGGTTAGAACTAGAACTGTTGTTGCTAATGGGCACTCCTGATTGTCTAGTTGGAGAAGGTAACTATGTATAACTGAATGGAGAGTGATTCTCCTACTCAAATTGAGACCGAGTTGTAACCAGCATGAAAAAAGATGTTGGTTGACTAATAGAACGAGACAAATTTTCTCAAATTTGAGATAAGAAAAGCTAATAAAGATCACTTGTCAAAGTATAACAATAGAGAGATGGCTCGTCAAAAGTGCTCAAGCACTTACAACAATCAATTGACTAAAGTTGAGCAGCAAGCAAGAAGCTCAATAAGCAAGTAGCTAGAGAGGTAACCATGATGCGACAAGTGATCAAGAGTAGCATTCATTAAGCTCAAATCCAATAGTTTTAGCTCATTTTTTTTAGTCTATAACAAATCTGTGCATGCAGATAACAAGCCATATTCAGATAAGAACAAGAAAAAGACACTCTATAGCAGGTTAAAATGCAAGTTTAGCAGCTCTGAATTGCAATAGCAACAAGATAGCAAAAAGGTTTTGGGCAACACTTTCCAGGCAAGCGGGGTGAACTATCGCACGATAATTCTCAGAACAGGACGCGACACTATTCTAGGGTCATATGACTCTATGACCAATGAACATAAAAATCTTAGTTTTGAAGCATTTTAAAAGATCAAGTAAGTATATCAATAGATTTTTATCATTGATCAAGCACATAAGATAGAAATCAAAGAGTTCAAGCAAGCAATTGTCTTCAAACAATGAGCAAGGGGCAAAGCAACCTTGCACATAAACAAGAATAGTGACTTAGTATTTCTACTCCTTAAATATTCTACTTGTGTATGTTTTTGAAAATGTTTTAGCAGGCACTTAGAATACAACAACATCCTATCAAGCTATCTACATGGATATACATGGCTTTCTAAGAGGAGTCCTTGATATACACAAGGTACGTGAGGCCCAAATCCATAGATGAGAAGAATTTGAAATCACACAGCCGGGGGGAGACGGTAACCCAAATCTCCTCCTTCACTTCTCAAAGGTATAAATTTCTTTAAGGCTTAGCCAAGAGTGATATCAAATTCAATTTCCAAGAGAGGTGTCTTTCGATTCACCACCCACTATTTATACTCCACCAGAACATAGGAGTTAAGGTCATCCCTTGAGGTGGTGTGTCCCCAAGTAGGCCTTCTAGAAATAAAAAGGTAAGCAATTCACTATCAAAAGTATTTAAAGCACTAAAGGTGGAACACTTAACTCTTCAAGTAAATGTGAAGTGAGTCCAAAAGTGGAACATTTAACTCTTCAAGTGAATGTGAAGTGAGTCCACAAGGTGGAACATTTAACTCCTCACACAAATTCAAAGTAAGTCTAAAAGTGGAACATTTAACTCCTCACACAAACTCAAAGTGAGTCCACACCTTAGAAAACTAATGAGATCAAGAAAGCATAAAAGGGAGAACTTTGTGGAACACTTAACGCTCTTTTCAAGTAGACCCCTCCCCTATGTATGAATGTTGACCTTGCATCCAAAGGGCAGTAATGAGGGGTGATTAGAAATAAGCAAGTCCAGCACCCAATTTAGCTAACAAGATCAATCAAAAGTAATCTAAAGTTGCTTATCAATACTACTCACAAATGACAAAGGGTTGAATCAATGGAATATTTAACTTTCCAAGCAAACATAGAGTGAGTCCACAAAGTGGTGCATTTAACTCCCTATGTAAACAAGAAATGAATCCATGCCCTTAATCACTCAATGTGATATTTGATATTGGAACCAAGAATTACTTAAGGTTTAAACACAAGCATTCACTTACACAAACTTGTAAAAACAAATCTATGTTCTTTCATTTCCCATTAAGAGCATCAATTGAAATGTGTTCTATGAAAGCATGAAAACACTCAAGCCAAACACATGAGAGGTTCAATTTTAATCCCAAAATCCAAATGTTGTAGAGATGGAACAAAGTACCTAAAGCAATTTTGAACGTTTTCCATGAAAGCAAGAGCACCTTCAAAACAACTTGTTAGACCAACAAGAGGTTAGGAAAACTAAGCCAAAATTAATCCAAAAAATTGATGGAAGTGCAAAAATGAAAGGACAAAGTTAAGCTACTCTGCCCCACGGTGGGCACCAAAAATGTGTACTCTAAATAGTGCACTTCTCTAAGTCATTATATCCAAGGAAATCCATGAGAGAGAAACCTTGAGAAAGTGACCTGGAGCTCCCTAGGTATGGAGTGCAAGGGTATTTTAAGTTTGCTCTCAGCTAGAGCTATTAAGCCTATAACCTTGCTAGTAAACCATGCAATGGGAGATTCAATGAAGAAAAGGGCAAGAATGCCAATATTCATAAGAAATCTAAATGAGAATGCAATGCAATACTATGCTAGAATGAAGATGCAAGCTAAGCTATAAAAATGAAAAATAGAAGTATTACAAATCCTTGCTAATTAAACTATGTGAGCTAATCTATAGCATGAAGGAAACTAGATTAAAAATGCAATAATAATGAAACTAAGCTATGATGAAAGAATAAAAATGAAATGATGATGCAATATTTCAATATGAGAGATCTAAGAATACCATAGCATCAAAATGCCAAGATTGAGAAGCTCCAAGACTCCAAGATGCTAAGATGCCAAGACTCCAAGAGGATGAATCATGCAAAAGATGGATTATTTGCAAGAGATGGAAAAGATGAGTGATTAAGAATGGGGAGAGAGCCTCCTTTTAAAAGATTTTAGAAATGAACGGACGGTCAAGATTAAGAGGAAAAAAAGAATTATCAAAGGTGGAAATTAAATCTTGGTTGATCCATGTGCTCAAGATTCTCAAAAGGCAAAATCAATGGACATGGTTAAGAGGCAAAAAAGATATGTGGAAGAGATTAAGAGGCAAAAAGATATTCCACTCACCTTGAAAAGTATGCATTCATGTGAAGACAAAATTTTTTTTATTTTTTATTTTTTTTTATTATTTATTTTTTATTTTTAGAAAAGTGGTTTCCATTAAAAAGATTTTTTTATTTAATTAAAAGAGATTTTTAATTAAAAGGGAGCATGTTCTCTTAATTAAATAATTTTTTTTTTTTTTTTTTTTTCTCTTTTTATAAAATAGGAATAGTGTTTTATTTGTGCAACTTAGGATAAGAGGAAAAGTGGGGGTTTTTTATTTATTAAAAGGGGAGGAAATATTCTTTTTAATAAATAAAGACTTAGGATAAAATGGTTAGCCCATAGAAAATAATTGAATAAATGATAGAACCAAGATTTGACCTATAATAAGCAATTTATGATTTTAGCAAAATGGGGCTAATGACCATTTTTAGGTGATTACACTAGGATCTTTTTTGTGTTGGTTTGCTGGTCAGTGTGCTGGAAGTTTTTTGATCTTTTTGATCTTTTTTGTTTAGAACTGATATTGTAATATCTTGGGATCTTCCCCTTTTGGTTTTTCCGCTTCCTTATGGGCAATTGTTGTTTTGTTTTTTCTCTTAATGCTTTATCTTTCTTCTAGCTTGAAAAGGGTTTTGGGTGCCCTTCAAAACCTTTCATTACCTCAATAAAATACATGTAATTTGAATCCGAAGAAGATTTTCCAACTACAAAGTGCCTTGGGATTTATTCACTAGGAACAAATATCTTGGGGCATTTTGTACCCAAGGGTTTTGCCTAGATCCATTTCTAGTCTTCTTGATAGATCCTTCACTTTCTAGATTAGGTCCTGATAGTTGTGCCACCTATACCTACACACATAAAAATAGAAAAGAAGGTTGGATAAAGGGGCTTGTCTCAGTCAAACACTTAAAATCAACGTTGAAATGAAAAAAAGGAAATGAAAGTGTTGTATTATACAACAAAGGCTAGATCTGAAAAAAAATATGGCATACCTTCGTAATTCAAATACACACTATTGTTTGTCATTTCTATGTGATTTATTTTGTGGACAATATAGATAGAAACTATCAAATAAGTTTTCATCCTTCCCCTACATCTACCAGCTCCAACCCCATAAATATCATTAATGAGTCATGAGTGACATCTCCTTGTAATAAAATGTGTCCTTCCTTTTGCTTCTTCTATTTCGGTAGAAAACTCAACATATCATTGGACTCTAAAAAATGGCATGATGTTCAAATCATATGAGACATAAATTTTAAATACCCATTTTGATTATCTTACTCTAAAAGCTTAGATATGACATCGATTGATGAGGATATGATCAAGCTAGATTCATAAAGTATTAACAATAATAATGATAGATGACATGAATATTAACTCATACATTGAGTTAATAGTATATATTTACCTTCTTTCTAGATAATATTTTTTTTGTGTATGAGTTCTACAATTTGGGGAACATAGTTCCCTTTAAAAACAAGGACAATTGACTATGTTGGTTTACAAAAGAGATGGGTTGATTTGGGATTGTACATAGAAGAAGGTTTTAAAGAAATATGTATTATATCACTCAGTCTCAATCTCCTCCAAGATTCGTTATATAAATCTTAAAGGTTTTAGTAGACTTAGGCATAATTATTATGACAAGGGTCATAAATAGAAACCATCCTCATCATCACCTACGTAGAGAATTAAAAAATGGAACAATGGATTTTAGAACTCTAAAAATAAAAATGGGTTATATAGAATGAGTGAGATGGGTTTTTGCAATCGAAAATGTAATAGCATCAACATGTTTCTAAAAAAAATATGCCCAAGATTATCTTATGATATTCTATTCATAATGATGTCACTTAAGCATTTTATTTAAGATAATCTTTCAATTATGATAAATTAAAAATAGATTCAAGAAACTAATACATTATTAACTACGACAACAAAATACTTATTTATTAACCCATTAAGATACAATTACATGGCTCCATGCATAGTCTCTGATATCACGTCAATCATTTTCTTCATTTGTTAATGGGTTTCCCACCTACATTGAATAGTATATATTAACCTCATGACAAATTTAAAAAGTCAAATTTGAGCTATACTCGTAATGGCCCTGCTTACCATGAAACCTTTAATATTTATATAATGACTCTTGGAGGAGATTTTATTTTTATCTTGTATGAGTTATATCACTTGGGGAACACATTTCCCTAGAAAAATAAAGAAAATTGAATATTTTGGTTTGCAGAAGATATGTGTTAATTTGGGATTCTACATAGAAGAAGGTAATATTTTAGAGTTCTGAAATATCATATGGTTGTATTGAGCCCTTTTTTGTAGTTCTTAAATATGCTCCATTTTAGATTTTTTGAGCCACTGATGACATGAAGAGCTTTCTAAACATCATATTTTTTGTACTGAACTTGGGCATAATTATTATGACGAGGGTCATAACCAAAAATCATCCTCCTCAACATATGTGTAGAGGACTAAAAAATGATACTACAGATTTAAAAACTCTAAAATTCTCAAAAATCCAATTATCTTTGACTATGAGAACATTTGAAAAGTAATACAAGAGATCTGCATGGCTCCATACATATTCGGTGATACCACACCAATCATTTTCTTCTTCTTTTAATGGGTTGCCCACCTACATTGAATAGCATATATTAACCTCATGACAAATTTAAAAAGCCAAATTTGAACTATAGTTGTAATGGCCCTACTTACCATGAAACCTTTAAGATTTATATAACAACTCTTAGAGGAGATTTTAATTTTATCATGTTTGAGTTTTGTGATTTGGGGAACATATTTATCTAAAAAAACAAGGATGATTGAATGTGTCGGTTTGTAGAAGAGATGAGCTAATTTGGGATTGTACATAAAAGAAGGCAAGATTTTAGAGTTCTAAAATGTATCATATAATTCAACGGGTTAATAAAAAGGATGATTGAATATGTATCAATAATGAGATTAATCAGAATTTTTAGTTTGAGAAGGTAAGAACAATTATGATTAAATATGTTCATTTGTAGAAGAGATGGGTTAATTTGAGCCACTGATGACATGAAGAGCCTTCAGGACATAATGTTTGTTGTAGAAACTAGGGCATAATTTTTACGACAAGGGTCATACTCAAAAACCATCCTCCTCATCATCTGTGTAGAGAACTAAAAAATGACACTATAGATTTCAAAACTCTAAAATTCTTAAAAATCTAATCGTCTTTGACTATGCGAATAATGTTGGAAACTGTAATTAAAACAATTATTGTATTTTCATTGATGTCAAACCTTAACTGGTAAGACATTTTCTATCTAAGAAAGTACTATATCTATTGATTGATGAAAAGAATTAGGGCAAGGGAGATAACAAGATAACCTAGGGAAAGGTTAAGTTATTTGAAACTTCAATGAGTACTTTATTATTTGGCACAATGATAAGATAATGTATTGTTTATTTAAGTAAGAAGAAAGACTGAAGAAGTAGGCTTAACTGAGAAAAAGTGAAGAAATCTAGTTTAAGCTGAGTGATGTTAGTGTCAACTGAGCACTAGTATATGCTAAGTAAATCTAGTGTTGACCGAACATCAGTTTATACCGAGCAATAGGAAATTACTAAGGAAAATAGCATTAGTTGATGAAGACAGTTTGTAGAGATGACTGAGTTATACAGTGATGACCAAGGAGATGAACATAGTATTGACCGAGTGTCATTAATTTACATTTGGAGGAATAATTTGGATCCCTAGCTGATATAGTTGAATTCTTGGGTTATGTAAACTGTGTTGATTTTATTAATTGATTTTATGGAGAATTTAATGCATGGTAAATCATTTTATTATGGATTTAATGAGGAGATTGAAGATGTATCTAGAAGGAAGGATGAATAATTTAAATGATGGAAGGATTTGATGAATCTGACCTAAACCTAATATCTACGGAGGAGATTAAGTGGCAAAAGATGGATCTACCTATTGAAGAGGTATATAGGAAAGCCAAAGTGAGAAGTTACAGAGTGAGGCTGAAGTTGTTGATGTTATTGGCTAATAAATCTAAGTAGAAGGTTGAAGGTGAAGGAGTTGATCAGAGTTGTGATTTCTTGAAGTGAATTTTGAGAAGATCAGAGATGGAGATGGAAATGGAACTCAGTCAATAAATTAGCATATATGTGTAAATTAGATCTATTATTTCCAAAGTGAGTTGTATGTTTTTTAGATCAAAAATTACTTCTACTTTCTAACCATTGTATCAGTCTAAATCCTTTAATCAAGGTTGACCTAACAGTCATAGTTTAAATCCTTTAATCACAGTGGCATTCTAATGGAATGTACTTAAATCCCTTAACCAAGTCACTTTTGACAGAGTGTTTAAATCCTTTAACATGGTCACACCTACCAGTGTGTTTGTAAACCTTTAACAAGGTTACCTTTTCACAAACCTCACTTCAGAAGAGTGAAAATATTAGTAACATGTTACAAAGTGGTTTTTCCCAAATTGTGTTTCCACTATAAATGTTAGTGATGATGAAATTGAAGTGGAACAAGGTGAAGTAGAACCCGCACCTATGATGGATTAGGGTGAGGAAATATTCTTGAATGCTTTGACAAGTTTGAAGTCAACACCACATTTTAATCCTCCTGAGTATAGTGGGAAATTGGATTTTGATGAATTGATGGATTGGATCATTGAAATGGAAAATTATTTTGAGTATGAAAATGTATTTGAGGAAAAGAAGGTGAAAATTGTAGGCACAAAGTTGAAAGGTCATGCAACCTTGTGGTGGGAGCATCTGCAATTGGATCGAATAAGGAAAGGCAAAGAAAAAATAAGGTATGGAACAAAATGGTGAATAGATTGAAAGGAAAGTTCTTACCTTGTGATTATCAGATTAACCTAGTTAGGAGAATAAAAAGTCTAAGGCAGAAAGATAGCTCGGTAAAGGAGTATACTAAGGAATTCTATAGATTAGATATCAGATCTGGACATGATGACGATGATGTGGAAAGAATTGCTAGATACCTTATCGGTTTGGTCAAATTGGAGAACACTAAAGAGGCTTATCAATTTGCATTGAAAGCTGAGGAGAAATTGAACAAGAGACATGAGCAGAGACAAAGAGGTCAAGGTGGTAGATTCCTTAGAGGAAGAGGTAGATCTAAAGGTGAAAATGGTAGATATAAACCTGAAAAGACAAATCTAGATAAAGGAAAGACCGAGTGGAAAGGTTAAAGTTCATCTAGAGGTAGAGGAAGTAACTACACAGGTGGTTATAGCAAAGGTAATTTATGAGGAACTTGTTATGTAATTGTGGAGAAGAAGGACATAGATCTTTTGAATGTACACATGCTAGTAAGAAGGCTGGTAGCAGGAGAAATACTTTGGTGCAAGAAGAGTCACTGAATGAACTTGAGAAGGAAAATAACTTGATGGTAAGGGGAGCACTATGGAATGAAGGTAAAAAGGAAGATTTGGTAAGGAAAAGTTTGTTCAAGACCAAATGTAGATTTTGTGACAAAGTTTGGAAGGTAATCATTGACAGTGGTAGCTCAAAGAATCTACTATCTGAGGGAATGGTCACAAAGTTGTAGTTAAAAAGGTTGGAACATCTGAAGCGCTATTAGATTTCATGGATCAAAGATGACCATACACTCTTGGTAAGTGAATAATGGTTTGTGAATTTTAAAATTGGAAAGTACTATGATAAGATGTTGTGTGATATCATGCCTATGGTTTGTTGTCATATTTTATTGGGAGGACCTTGGCAATATGATAGACATGCTATATATGATAGGAGATTGCATAAGTATACTATTTGGGCTAATGGAAGATGAAAAATCTTGTTACCTTTGATGGAAGAACTTGTTATTAATGTTTGCACATTTGTGAAAGTTTTTTTGATGGAGGGAAGAAAATTTGTTAAGGATTTGAAGAAGAATGATGTGTGTTTTTCTATCATTCCTAACAAACCAAGTAAGAAAACAAAGGATAGTGTTCCTAAGGAGATTGATAAGTTACTCACCGAGTATAGTGATATCATTTTTGATAATGTACCTGGTGGTTTACCACCAGAGAGAAGCATTGATCATTGCATGGATCTAATCCATGGAGGTAGTTTACCAAATAAGGCACCTCATCAGTTGACATGTACCGAGAATCAAGAATTGAACTGAAAAATTCAGGAGTTGCTGGATAAAGGCTTGGTTAGAGAAAGTTTGAGTCCTTGTTCAATACCTGTGGTATTGGCACTAAAGAAGAATGGAGAATGGTGAATGTGTACTGATTCTAGAGAAATCAGTAAGATAAAAGTGAAGTATAGGTTTCCTATACCAAGAATGGATAACATAATGGATAGTTTGACTGGAGCAAAGTATTTCACAAAGATTGATTTGAAAAGTGGGTATCATCAGATCAAAATCAAAGAGGGTGATGAATGGAAGACTGCTTTCAAGACAAAAGAAGGTTTGTATGACTGGTTGGTTATGCCTTTTGGTTTAACTAATGCATCGAGTACTTTATGAGGTTGATGAATGAAGTTTTGAATAAATTCTTGGGTAAGTTTGTGATTGTATATCTTGATGATATTCTGATATTCAGTAAGACCAGAGAAGAACATTTGTTGCATGTTAGACAAGTTTTGTAGAGATTGAAAGAAGAAAATTTATTGATAAACCTAAAAAAGTGTTCATTTATGAAAGAGGAGATTGTGTATTTGGGATTTGTAATTTTAGATGATGGTTTGAAGATGGATCCTAAAAAGGCTAAAGCTATTCTAAATTGGTCTACACCTATGAATGCTAGTGAGGTAAGATCATTTCATGGTTTGGCAAGTTTTTACCGAAAGTTCATAAGGAATTTCAGTTCAATTTGTAATGCTATGACTAAGACTATGAGAGGAGATAAAAGAGAACTCAAGTGGACACATAGAGTTGATAAGAGTTTTGAGACCCTCAAGCAAAAGGTTGTTGAATTGCTTGTTTTGGAATTGCCTGATTTCAATAAGGTATTTCAAGTGGAATGTGATGCAAGTGGTAGTGTTATTGGAGCTGTGTTGAGTCAAGAAGGTAAACATGTTTCTTTCTTTAGTGAAAATTTGAATGATGCTAGAAGGAAATATTCTATGTATGATCAAGAATTCTATGCTATTGTTCAAGCACTGAAGAAATGGAGATATTATTTGATACTGAGTGAATTTGTGTTGTATACTAATCATAAGGCTTTACAATATTTGGGTAGTTAAAATAAGTTGAATCAGAGACATGAAATAGGTTGAGTATTTGTAGAGTTGTACATTTGTGATAAAACATAAAAGTGGAGTCACTAACCAAGTTGCTAATGCATTGAGTAGAAGATCTTTGACGACTAAGATGAAAATTGAAGTTCTTGGTTTTGATGAGATGAGATATTTGTATGAAACTAATCCTAATTTTTCAAAGCCATGGAGAAAGTACAGAGCACCTATTCAATATCAACCGAGTACAAAATGGGAAGAATATTTCATTCAAGAAGGTATGTTGTTTAAAGGTATTCAGTTGTGTATACTGAGAGGACAAATGAGAACAAATTTGATAAAGGAGAAACATAGTAGTGGTTTGGATGGACATTTTGGTGTTGATAAAACTTTAAATTTATTTAAGGAGAAATACTTTTGGCTACAATTGTATAAAGATGTTTAGAAATTTGTGAAAAGTTATAGAATTTGTCAAGTTGCAAATGGAGTAAGTCAAAATACTAGATTGTATACACCGATTGTTGTACCTGAGAAACCTTGGACTAACATTAGTGTAGATTTTGTTATTGGCTTACCAAAAATAGTAAGAGGTAATGATTCTATATTTGTTGTAGTAGATAGATTTTCAAAGTTGGAACATTTTATACCTTGTAGACATCAAATGTAGTACATGTAGCAGATCTTTTCTTTAAGGAAATTATCAGATTGCATGGATTACTGAGGAGTATTATCTCTGACTGAGATACTAAATTTGTTGGATACTTTTGGAAGACTCTTTGGAAAAAGTTTGGCACTGAGTTGAAATATAGTTCTGCATTTCACCCACAAACCAATGGACATACATAATTTTTGAACAAGAGTTTGGGAAATCTTTTAAGATATTTAGTTGGAGACACACCTAGTTATTGGGATTCTTTGTTGGCACAAGAAGAGTTTGCATACAATAATTCATTGAATAGGAGTACTGGAAAAACACCCTTTGAGATTGTGAATGGCATACAACCGAGAGGTATATCTAATTTAAGGGATATTGTTGATGAAAGAAAGAGAAGTACTGAAGGAGTGAAGTTTTCTGAGTACATGAAGATATTGCATGAAGATGTGAAAATGAAGCTAGAAGAGAGTAATCAGAAATACAAAGATAGAACTGATAGATCAAGGAGACATAAGAACTTTGATGTTGGTGATGAAGTGATGGTTCATTTAAAGAAAGGATAGTTTCTTGTTGGAACATATGGGAAGCTAAAGATGAAGAAGTTTGGACCTTGCAAAATTTTGAAAAAATTTGACAGTGGAAATGCATATGAGATTGAGTTACCTGATGACATGGACATATCACCAATTTTCAACATTGTAGATTTGTATGAGTATCATGAACCTGATGAAGACATGACAGTACTGATGGAATATCCTAAGAAACAAAATGAAGAAGTTGAGCAGATTTTGGATCAAAGAACTGGCATAAGTACAAGAGGAAAACAATACATAGAATATCTAGTAAAGTGGAAGAACAGACCAATTGAAGATAGCTCATGGATTTCATAGTGTGAGTTGGATGTAGCTCAGATCATACCTACTTAATGATTTAAAAAAAATCATTTCTAAATAACCCCAGGTGTCTGATCTAGGAGCATCTCAGGTCCTTGGCAATCGTGTGTCACCAAAAACATATTTGAGTTTGTTTGTGTTGCTCAGTTCCTTCTTTGACCAAGTTGGTTGGGTGTTTCTCAGTTTCCTATGTTTGTCAGTGTTGGTTGGTTATCTCTTTGGAACTTGGTGAATCTCCTGGCACTCGGTGATGCTTGTCTAGTGCTCAGTTGGCTTTGCTTACCTACGGATTTCTTTTGAGTTTCTGTTGAGGCCGACTTGTGTATTGATTATGGGTCATGGATTTAATGCTGGTATCCATCATTGGGAAGCATGTGGTCCCAGATCTGACTGTTCCTTTCATTGATTTTGGATTTGAAGGTTGACTCAGTTCAGTAGCCTCTTGTATATAGGTAGTTGTTTGGGTAGAGTTTGGGAGGTCATTTTTTGGAGAAGATAGAAGATAGTAGAATTAAGATTGTTCACAAATCCTTGCATGTTGGGGGACTTCTATAATTCATTGTAATATCTAGCCATAACCGGTAAGGCCTTACAGCCCACTATGTATGAATCAATTTGAATGATAATAGATGAATGATCCTACTTTCTCTCTCTCATTGTTGTTGTTTGCTTCTGCATGTTGTTGAGCAAGGTGGATCAGGTAGGGTGTGCCATTTTTCTTGGCCCCTCCTCTCCCTCCTTGTGTCAGAATTCTATTAGAGGATTTTAGCAATTCAAGAATCAAGATGTAATCCTAGTAATGTTCTAACTCTAGAAAGTCTTGTTGGTAAGCTTACTGATTTTGAGCTAACTAACTATGATAACTACATTGTTCTGAATATTGAATCTGCATTCAAGTCACAAATGGTTTTGCATATATCTAAGAGAGAAAAAGGAAAATGTATGAAAAGTGAAAATGATAGTGAAAGCAACAATGCCACTTCTAATGAGGAACTAGATGATCTTGAGTCACTCATGGCTAGAAGATTGAAAAGAGGAAAAGGAAAATATAAAGGTAAACTTCCTATAATCTATTTTTCATGTGAAAAATTTGTCCATATTGTTGCAAGATGTCTTGATAGGAATGACAGGGATGAGGAAAGAGAAAGAAAGTACAAGGATAAGAGAGATCATAGAAGGTATAGAGATTACAAGGATAAAGCTAAGAAATATAGCTATATTGCCGAAGAGGAAACTGATAGTGACAATGATAATTTTGATATTGAAGTAGTTTATGTTGCTATGAAATATGATTCTGATGAAGATGAGAAAACTGCACTTATTTCTTATGTGAGTAAAGGTGATAAATGGATTATTGATAGTGGTTTCTCACATCACATGATTGGTGATAAAAGTAAATTTGAAACCATAGATCATTACAAAGGTAGAAGTGTTAAGTTTGGTAATGATGCACCATGTCCTATTAGAGGTAAAGGGTCAATTAAGTTAACTGATAAGATCATATGTGAAAATGCATATTAGGTTGAAGGTCTTAACTATAATTTGTTGAGTGTTGTACAACTTAATATCACTATTTATCAAGTGGAGTTCCATCACAAAAAGGATAAAATATTTGATGCTACTGATGAACTAATTGGAAGTGGAGAACAAACTAGAGTTAATTTATTCTATCTAGATCTATATGAAGAGACATGTTTTTTTGCACAATTTGATGATGTTTGGTTATGGCATAAGAGGCTATGTCATGTTAACTTTGACAATTTGGTAAGTATTAGTAAAAAGAAGAAAGTTAGAGGTTTGTTGAGATTGAAGAAACCTAATAATGTGATGTGTAAACAATGTCAGTTGGGTAAAATGACAAAGTCTAATTTCAAGAGCAAGACATTTACTTTTGAGAATATTTTGATTTTGGTTCATTCTAACCTTTGTGGACCTACAGGTGTACAAAGTTATTGTGGTGCTAAGTACTTTATTTTGTTTTTTGATGACTACACTAGGATGATGACTGTAATGTTTTTGAAAGAAAAATATGATGCATTTCAGTTGTTTATGTGGTATTTGGAAAAGGTTAAAAAAGAAATAGGAAGAAGCCTAAAATGTCTGAGATCTGATCGAGGTGGAGAGTTTATATCAAATGAGTTCAATCTATTATGCAATGATAGAGGAATCAAGTGATAGATGTCTACACCTAGAACACCTCCATAGAATGGTATAGTTGGGAGGAAAAATAGGTCAATTATGGATTGTGCAAGGACACTAATGATTGAGAAAAATGTTGTACAAAAATAATGGAGAAAAGTTGTGAATACAACTATTTATACCTTAAACTGAGTACAAATCAAGAAAGGTACAAATGTTACACATTATGAGCTATGGCATGGATATGTACCTAATGTGAAATACTTTAGAATATTTGGGATTAAATTCTATATATTGAAAGATAATAGAAATGGATAGTTTGATACAAAAAGTGATGAAGGCATATTCCTAGGTTATTCCACTAAGAGCAAATCTTATAAGTGTTTGAATTCTAACACTAAAAAAATTGTGGAAATTGCAAATGTGAAAGTTGATGAACATGCAGAGAAAAATGACAAGAAGGTAAACAAGAACCTAAAGACTATAGATCTTTTTTCTATATGGAAGAAGGAAAGGCAAGTAACACACCTGCACCAGATGTAGAGTCACGGGTAAGCAATGTTGAGCATCAGGATGATGTTGTCAAGAAATCAAAAGAAGAATCTGATAATTTTCATCATGAATCTGATGACCAAGGAGAAAATAAATCTAAACCTACATTGGCATGATATGTGAGAAGACATCCTAAGCCTAAAAAAATCATTGGAGATAAGGAATCTGGAGTCTTGACTAGAAGTAAGTTGAAAGACCTTACATGTTTATTATGTGAGTTTGAGCCTAAGAAAGTGTATCATATTAAAATGGAAGCACTTCCATATTAAGAGTGTTTAGACCTCTGAGTAAGTGGTTTAGGGTCATGATTGGCATCTTTGCATTCTCCCTTGTCTTCCACTTCTTCTCTGCACTTGATTTCTTCAATCTAGGTGAAATTAGGGTTAAGGTCTTAAGGGCTTTCCTAATTTTCCCTCTTCCATGACTCTATTTTCTAGGTAGGATTCATAAATGAGACCTCCTATACCTTCATCACATCATTCCAAGGATTTTCTATCTATTCCTGACACTGGGTCCTGTTCAAACATCAATTTCTAAGTTTCTAGCATCTCTGGGATCTCTATTGTAGAACCTAACAAAGTTAGGGTCTGAGGTCAAGGTTGACCTTGACCTTGAATAGGTCAAGGTCAACCTTGAGCTTGACCTCTTCCCACCAGGATTTCAAATTGTCAATTCCCACTAATTTGGCTTTCGGGAAAATTATTTCTCCGCCTCCAGGTCAGCTGTTCCAGGCTCCAAAATGGTAAATCCTTTAATTGTATTTAATCAAGGTATATTTTCTAAAGGTGAGGACTTAATTAGGATTTAATTCTCCAAGGTGGCCCATCTAGAGGAGTGTGCCCTAGATCACTATAAAAGGAGGCCTTCCTCTCTCATTTTCACATCACTCCAACATCAAGTTTTCACATCACATCTCATCTCAAGCTCTCAAGTTCTCAAGGTGATCAAGCAAGAATTCATTCAAGTATTCAAGTCTTCTTCTTCATCCAAGTTCTCCATTGAAGATCAAGGATTAAAGTATTCAAGCTATTGAAGGGATTTGGCTCAAGCATTCAAGATCTATCATTCAAGCCCTAGATCTAGCCATTATGGTGGTGTGATCTTCCTTCAAGATCTTTTGTTCATCTTCAAGATCCATATCATTGTTTCCTCAAGGTAGACTTCAAGCATATAATCATGGAGGTTTGATAATGCTATGTTCAACCTTTCATATCAATATATTTGATTACATTCCAAATACATTAGCATATCTATTGAATTACATAGCTTTATTGTTAGATTCATTTCTACTACTTGCTAGCATTCCCCCATTTCAATTTCAATATTAAGGTTGATTCCAAACTGGGGTTTGACCAAGGAAACCCCCCCCCCCCCCCCCAAACAAACAACAACACCATTTTTCTTGTAGGTACAGGTGTGGAATCTCAAATCTAAGAGCAAATTTGGATACCCTTTTCAGTAATCTTTCAGGATCTGCGAACAGAATCTAAATCAGACTTCAAATGAATAATGTGGTCTTTGACCTTTTAAAAGGTCAAAGTCAACCTGTGTGAATTTGGAGAAAAGATTTCTGGGTTTTGTACACCTCGACATTTCCAATCCAAAAGAGGTGATGAAATCTTTAGAAAGTTCATACAGAAGCCAGAATTCAGCATTTTCTAGATCTGCCCTAATTCAAGGTTAGTATTTGCACTTCAATTATTTCAGATTTCAAGCTTAATCCAACTATAGAGAAGTATAGGGTTTTTCTCTCTCTTTCATATTCTTCATAGATTGATTCGATTGTGTATCAACCTTTTGGTTGATCAAATTGGATCTCTCCATTGGGAATTTGGATTTAGGAGTGAACCTCACATTTTCCCCACACACATACAGAAATAGTGGTGATTCCAAATTGCCCTTATTCATTTTGGTGAACCCGACTAGCTTACTCTCTTTCTTTTTGGTGTTAGATTTACATTTTTCTCTTGTATCTATACTTCAAAAATTCAAAAAAGTCTATATATTGAATAAAATACAAAAACATATTTCTTGCATTTTTATTTATAATGAAGATTGTTAAGATGTTTTGGTGCATAATGATGTTTGTTATTACTCTTCTTCTAGCATCTATTTATAATGCATATGATGTTTATGAGGGTATTATTCATTTCATAACATTGATGACCCTTCACTTTGCTCTTTCTTATGATTTTGTGAAGTTGACTGATACTAGTCTACCTACATTTAAAAATTTTCTTAGGGATTTATGTGGTAGCCTTATTCATCTTTTGGATTATGTGAAGAATTTGGTAGATGATACACCATCTCATAATCTTCCTAATCTTCATCCTCCTCTTCATCCTAATCTTCCTATTCTGATACTTGATTCTCCATTTGTTAATCCTTGCTCTTCCCGTACTTATGATGGGATTCAAGCTATAGTGCAGGATACAGATGTGCAAGATTTCTTTGATTTATCTCCTCCTCTTGTTTAGGATGATATTCAAGGATAGGATAAAGAAACTTCTTCCAAACCTATTATCCCACCTTATACGACCTTTACTCATGAACATGATAAACAATCACCTCCTGTAGAAGCTTTGCATACTATGTACACTACTGGATATAATATGGTGAATAAACAAGGCTATAAAAGGTTTAGGGTTAGGAGTTAATGAACATGGTATTAAGTTTCCCATTAATATACCTCCTAAACTAGATATATGTGGTGTTGGAACTTCTAAATCTCAAGTCAAATTAAGAGGTGTGGATCTTCATCCTCCCCTTAACACTCATTTCTCTACATCTCTAATGGATAATCCTAACACTCATCGAGAAAATGCTAAAATAGTATATGTGGAGCTAATGAATTCTAAGAAGGAAAGATTTAGGCCTATGCCTATTAATCTAAGAAGGCAAGATCTAGACCTATGCCTTAACTTCTAGGGCACATACCATAATTCATCTGTATGCATGGGTGCAAGTGCTCTGAGCTATAGGAACTCTATATGTTGTCCAGTCTTCAACACTTAACTGATTTTTGATCTTTACACTTAGTGCGCTGACTCCAAACTCCTATATGACTTTTTTGCCATAATGACAACACTATATCTAGTCATATACTTCAGTGTAGACAACTTGCCAACACATAAAACTTTTTTCTCTTCGAAGGCAGGTAGTCTTTGACCCGCATAAAAGGTCAAAGGCTACATTCTTTATTTGAAGGTTGATTCTAAATTTGTTCATAGATCTCAAAAGTTCACCAAAAAGGGTATCCAAATCTGCTCTGGGATTCAAAATTTTGCACTTGTACCTACAAGAAAAGGGGGGTTTTGTTTGTATGGGGGGTTTGCCTTGGTCAAGCCCCAATTTAGGAATTAACCTTGAAATTGAATTGAAATGTAGTATGCTCTACATAAACAAAGCAAATGAAACAATTCACCTCACTTGTGTTGAAGTCCTTGTAGAGGATTCGAATCCTCAAATCCATAAGTAGGAATGCTTCAATGGATGTAGAATGAATGTAGGATGTTTCAAATCAATGGAATTTGATCTTCAACACCAATCTTGAATTGATCTTTACATATAAGGAGGCTTGGATGAATGTAGAAGGATGGATCTTCAAGGGGGCTCCAAAGAGATTGAATCCTTCAATGGCTAACAATGGATCTCCTTAATGGATGAATCCTTGAACACTTGAATGCTTGAAGGCTTCCTTGAATTTACTTTCTTGCACTTGAGAGATCACTCATGAAATTTCTTGAGAGACATGTTCTCACAAAACTTGATGGCTTGATGGAAAAACAAGATGATTGAAATGAGAGAGGAAGGCCTCCTTTTATAGGGAACTAGGGCACAATCTTCTAGAGGGGCCACTTTGGAGAATTAAATCCAAACTAGGTCTTTACCTTTATAAAATCATGCCTAGATTAAATGCAATTTAAGGATTTACCATTCCGAAACCTGAAATGGCTGACCCAGAGGCGGGAAAACAAATATCCCTGAAAACCTGACACCTAAAAATCAAAGAAATTTGAAATCTGGATAGCGGGTCAAGGATGAGCTTGACTCTAACCTACATTAGGGTTGAGGTAGATCCTAACTAGGTCAAGGTTGAGGTCAAATTTGACCCATAAGGTCAACTTTGACCTTGTGGTAAAAAACCTCAGGATCATGACCCAAAATGCTAGGAAATGTAGATATGAAGTGAAAATCAGGAGAAGAGGAAAGAAGAACAGGGGGAAAAGCCAGATATAGGCAAAGACCCAATCAAGGTGCTTAACATGGATGTAGAACACTTACTCGAAGGGATAAATGCTCTTATCATGGAAGTGCTTCCATTTTAAGATGATAGATTAAGCCCCCACTTTAGCAAGAGTATGAACTCGATGCAAACTCTTGTTAAAGGAGATCAGAATGAAAAGATAATCTTATCATAATCTAAGGGACAAAGAGAAACCTTAAGCCCCTAGGGACTCAAGTCTTCATCGAATCCGAGATCATAATAAGAGAGACATCTCTAGAGAGATAAAGAAAGGGTGTGATTACCTTGCCCAATGAGAACTTATGTCCCATTGTGAACCACCTAGTGAATGTGTCTACTCACTAGTCAACCCATCAAGGATTCACCCTTAGGAATATTCTATTTCATAAGAATAAAACCAAAAAAAAAAAGAGATCCAATCTTAAGGACACCTTCGACCTGAAGGGATCAAAACGTATGTATATTTGAAATTGGAGGGCTAAAGAGATCCTGAAATATAAATCCATGCTTTAAGGATTAGTTACTAATCCAAAAAGGGAGAAAAGGTATCTTGAAAAATATGTGTGCATGTGCAATAGGTGAGTAGAGCATATGCCCCCACATTAAAGTCATTGCTGACACATTAACTGGAGCAATGGCTTTAACGGAAACATAAAAAACTCCAATGATTATGTTTCCACATCGAGATGCCCCCAGATGAAGACAAATCAAGGGAAATATCATAGAAACATATAGAGAACACATAAGGGATCTACCTACCATGGGGTCAGTATGATCATAAGATAATATATATATATATATATATATATATATATATATATATATATATATATATATATATATATATATATATATATATATATATATATATATATTATTGCAAATGAATTGACATCATTCCCAAAAGAAAGTAGAACTACAATCACAAAGGAGGAAAGATCACATAAGATATACAAAGGAGAATCTTTTTGGACCATAACATGGAGACCAAAAATAATTAGTGCTACAATATCTTGAATCCAAGTAGATTACACAAGGAAACATTTACGAACAATAGCACAATTACAACATAACATTGAACAATGCATAGAAGAATAGAGATACATATAGAGGAATTTGAACAATAGTTTTGATTCCCTTATCACCTTGTACCAACTGACTAACAAGGATTGTATAAAAGAATCTAACAACATTTAGAAAACACATTATGGGAGAAGCACAGTACATCAAGCAAACACACAACAAAGCTACCATGAAGGACAAGCTGATCAAGCGTGCTGCCTACTCTCCCCATCTCATTGTATATCATTTAGGGAAGGTGGGTAACTCACAAGAGGGACTATATCCAACATAGTAGGAATGATAGCCAGTTCCAAACAAGGATCCTCTTGAGAATCACAATATTAGATACTAGGTGTAAGAGTTAATTGTGATGAAAGCATATTAGGTAAATCAATGTCAATGTCAATAGTCTCATATTCATCATTAACATCATCAGTATCATCAAGAGTATCTTCTTCATCCAAATTAATCAAAATAGGATCTAAGATATGAATAGAATCATCATAATCATGCATATTAACATCATTATTAGTAACAACTTCTTCTAACCCATCATTCATAGTCTTATCCGAAGAAGGTATCGATCTTTGAAGAGAAAAATTAGTAATTTTAGCATGAGCACAATGCTTTTTACAATGTTCAGTAGCAGATCGATTACATTTTGATTTATTTGAAATAGGTTGAGAACTAGGAACAATCATAGGATCTTTCATAGGTTCTTTAGGAAGATCAACAATAGGAGGAACAAACATGGGATCTTTCATAGGTTCTTTAGGAAGAGCGATAGAAGGAACTTGATTAATAGAACTAGAAGCCATAGTTAAAGGAGGTATAGAAGGTGTAGGAAAAAGACCATGATTAAGATCCATAGGAGGTATGCTTAATTCAAGAATCTTATGATGTTTATAAGCTTGATATGAATGGAAAATATTATCAGGCCGAGGAGGACATGAGTTAAGTAATGAAGGCCAAAAGAAATAAAGAGCAACACAATCTCTAGGCCTAGAAGGTTGATATAAACTATGATTGATTGTCTTCAATTCTTCATCATGAATGAACTTAAGACACTTATGGATTGGTGAAGCAATAGCATGCATGGAATTCAACCAAGGCAAACCGAGCTTAACTTGAAAGTGATTGAAAGTAGGAACCACAACAAAGGTAGTGTTCACAATTTTTCCACAGAGTTCAACCGGTAAAGTAATAGAACCAAATGATGGATAAAGAAAACCATTACAAGTTTGAATCCACACATCCAATGTATCATAAGAATCATGTTGTAATATTTTCATAAAAATATTTTCTTCAGTAATAACATTGACTAAGGATGTAGGATCAACAAGACAACCACAAGTAGGTTTTTGAGAAATCCTAGCATAAATGTAAAGGGAACTGTCAGGAGCTTTAATAGTGTTAGACTCATCAAAGGTAATCAAAAGTTCCCAATGTCTTTTAGTCTTAGGTTGTTGTCGAGGTTTAGGTTGAGTTTTCATTTTAGGTTTAGGTTTTGGTTGAGGTTGAGATTGAACTTGAGATTGAATCTGAGGTTGAGGTGGAGATACAGATTGACCAACATGCTCCACTTGATTAACAACATGATTGAGATCATCCATCTTAGAACTGTACATAATTTCCATAGCAGATAGTTGAGAAAAGGTATTAGTATCATGCGTAGGTAAAGGATTCATATAGATTTGAAGGTTTTGATTAGAAGGAGAGATAGATTTGTCCACTACCATCAAGATTATCAATAGATAAGGCATTAGAGTTAATTAAGTCTTGAACCTTATGTTTTAAAGAATAACACTTCTTAGTATCATGACCATTCTGATGATGATATTGACAAAAAGCATTTTGATCAAAAGATTTAGAGGCAATCATAACAGGTAAAAGAGGTTGAATAGGAGGTAAAGTAATCATATTAGCAGTTAACAACCTATTCATAATAGCATGTAAAGATTTAGAAAGAGGAGTAAACATACAATTTAATCGAAAAGTAGTGGATACAGAAGTGGCATTGTGAGATGCAACAACAACTTGATCAGCAACTGCATTTTCTTGTTTGTTTATCTTGACATAGTTGTTGAATTTTTTAAATTTGTTTGGATTAGGAGCAGCATCACTCTTATCAACTAGAACAGGAGCCATTGGAGTGTTGCTCTCAAATTGACTCACTTGTAATTGATAATGATGAAGCGTTGCACAAAGTTGTTGAAAAGAGGTAAATTCGGTACGCAGAATCTTATCTCTAATATCTTTTTGCAAATTTGAAATAAAAATACGTTGGATATCAATATCAGGAATAGGATAGGAAATTTGAGCATGCAAATGCTTAAATCTACCAATAAATTCAGTTAATTTCTCTTTAGCACTTTGTTTACAATGCATCAAATCAGTCAAAGACACTTGTGGGCCAATGTTGTTTTGAAATTTTTGAATAAAGGCATTAATTAGAAAGTTTTGGAAAGGAATCAATAGAATAAGGAGGCAAGGAACAATACCATTGTAAGGCCTTGTCATGGAAGGTTCTAGCAAATAGTTTGGCTAAAATCCTATGGTCATGAGCATAATCACTACAAAGGATTTGGAATGTTTTAACATGATGAATAGGATCTCCTTTTCCATTATAATTCTCAAGATGAGGCATATCGACTTGTTGAGGAACATGAGTATGAATAATATCCAAGGAAAAAGGACTTCCCATGTCACATGTAGGGATACTAAACTTGTTTTGAGTTAAGGAAGTAAGTTTTTGTTGTAAGGATGACATAGTTTGAGCCAAATTGATGATTGTTGAATCATTAGAGGAAATAGGAGGAGTAGAAACATTAGACACACTAGGTAAAGTGTAAGAAGTTGCAGGAATAGAAGACACAACTGGAGGAACACTAGGAACTACAATTGGAAGTGGATTGGAATAAGTAAAAGGAACATTATGATATGAAGGTTGTGATGTAGGAAGGGACATGGGAGGAACACTCATAGGAATAGAGGGAACCATCACATTCATCAAAGAAGGAGTATAGGTGGAAATATTAGGTAAAGGATTAGAAGGAGGTTCAACACTAGTGATAGGAGGAATCAACCCTAAAGCTTGAGCTTCTTGAGTTATAGGTTTAACATTTGAATGCACAAGGTGAGTAATACCACGCAAGAGGTTAACACCTTGATCACTATCATGGAGAACTTTCTTAAGAGCCTCTGTAGCTTGAAGAGAATCTTCATTATGGTTCTCTTGAATAAGCCAATTACCCATTTTATCAAGTTCAGTTGAAAGTTTTTGAACTTGTTCAGGAGGATCTCTTAAAGTGTCATCCTCATCATGAGATGAGTGAGAAGAGTTTTTCTCCATAGTAGGATTAGAATCATGAAGAATCAAATTATCATCCAGGACCCTAAGGAAAGGAGAGGAAGATTCAGGATCAAAGGCACCCATGAGTCTATGACTTCTTCTAACCGGAATGTTATAAGTAGGACTAGTAGTAGTAAAGCTCATAAACCAATGCAATGAAAATGAACTAAACTAAGAACACATAAAGCATGAATATTTTTGTATTTTTGAAATCTAATTAGCATGCAAGATTTAACACAAAGGAGAAATCTAATACTAATAAGATAAAAGGAAATCTAACACCAAAAAGAAAGAGAGTAAGCTAGTCGGGTTCACGAAAATGAATAGTGGTAAAATTGAATCACCTCTATTCAATGTAATTTATGGGGGAACTATGAGATCCATTCCTAAATCCAAATTCGCAAAGGAGAGATCTAATCTGATCAACCAAAAGGTTAATGCACAATCGAATCAATCTATGGAGAATATGAAAGAGAGAAAAACCCTATATTTCCCTATGGAGAATTATGCTTGAAATCTAAAATAATTGAAATACAAGTACTAACCTCAAAATAGGGAAAATCTAGAAAATGCCAATTTTTGATGTCTATGTGTACTTTCGGGCAATTCTAAAGCTTGTTTCAGACTGGAAATGCCAAGATGAAGAAAACCCAAAAATCTTTTATCTTTCTGATGACAGGTAGTCTTTGACCCTCATAAAAGGTCAAATGCTACATTCTTTATTTGAAGGTTGATTCTGACTTTGTTTGTAGATCTCGAAAGTTCACTGAAAAGGGTTTCCAAATCCGCTCTCAGATCTAAAATTTCATAGTTGTACCTACAAGAAAAAGGGGGTTTTTGTTTGTATGGGGGGTTTTTGTTTGTATGGTGGGTTTTCCTTCGTCAAACCCCAATTTAGGAATTAACTTTGAAATTGAATTGAAATGTAGTATGCATAAACAAAGAAAATGAAACAATTCACCTCACTTTTGTTGAGGTCCTTGTAGAGGATTTGAATCCTCAAATCCATAAGTATGAATGCTTCAATGGATTTAGAATGAATGAAGGATGTCTCAAATCAATGGCATTTGACCTTCAACACCAATCTTGAATTGATCTTTGCATATAAGGAGGCTTGGATGAATGTAGAAGGATGGATCTTCAAGGGGGCTCTAAAGAGATTGAATCCTTCAATGGCTAACAATGGATCTCCTTGATGGATGAATGCTTGAACACTTGAATGCTTGAAGGCTTTCTTGAATTCACTTGCTTTCACTTGAGAGCTCACTCATGAAATTTCTTGAGAGATGTGTTCTCACAAAACTTGATGGCTTGATGGGAAAATAAGATGATTGAAATGAGAGAGGAAGGCCTCCTTTTATAGTGAACTAGGGAACAATCTTCTAGAGGGGCCACCTTGGAGAATTAAATCCCAATTAGGTCCTAACCTTTAGAAAATATACCTAGATTAAATGCAATTTAAGGATTTACCATTCTGAAACCCGAAATGGCTGACCCAGAGGTGGGAAAACAAATATCCCCAAAAATTTGACACCCAAAAATCAAGGAAATTTGAAATCTGGACAGGGGGTCAAGGATGAGCTCGACTCTAACCTAGGTCAAGGTTGAGGTAGATCCTGACTGGGTCATGGTCGAGGTCAACTTTGACCTTGTGGTCAAAAACCTTAGGATCTTTACCCAGAATGTTAGGAAACGTAGATATGAAGTGAAAATTGAGAGTAGAGGAAAGTAGAACAGGAGGAAAAGCTAGATACATGCAAAGACCCGATCAAGGTACTTAACATGACCCCAAACCACTTACTCAGAGGGATAAATGCTCTTATCATGGAAGTGCTTCCATTTTAAGATGATACATTAGTTATCATTGAAAGTAGAGGAGAAGTTCAAAAGAAAAAAAGAACAGGGAAGTAGGGGTAGGGGCAGAAATAACAACTTCAACAAAAAATTTAGAGGAAGAGGTAACTCATGGAGTAGAGGAAAATCTAGTAATAGTAGTAGACCTTTTGATCAAAATCAATCAGAAAGGAATGAGAACAACACAAGAGGAAATTCCAGAGGTAGGAGACCCTTTGGTAGAGGAAGAGGGAATGGTCCCTTGAGATGTTATCACTGCAATCAGCTTGGACACCATGCTGGAAGATGTCCTGAGAAGGGGCACAATAATCAGGGAGAAATGAGAACACAGCTAATTCATTAAGACACCCAAGGTGACAATCCAAATCCTAGAGATCTAGACCCAAAAGAAGCATAAGTCCGATGATGAGGCAAACCTTTTTGTAGGTACCATAGACCATGGAGCCATAACAAAGAAAGAACTTGTTCAGGAAAAAGATCAAGTGCTAAGGAAAGGTATGCAATTTACTTATTGATTCTGGCTCAACTAAAAATATGGTTTCTAAGTAAATGAAACAAAAGTTAAATTTGAATAAAATCCCTCATCCTTGTCCTTATCATGTATCTTGGCTGACCAAAGAACAACAAACCTTGGTGACTGAACAAGCACTAGTAGAATTCTCCTTGGGGGACTATAAATACAAATTCATGTGTGATGTCATTGAAATGGATACTTTCCACCTCTTGTTAGGAAGACCATGGCAGTATGATGTGGATGCCACACAACTGCAGGAATAATACTTACACCATTATAAAGGAAGGGGTCACCTACACCATGAAACCATTACCTGATCAATAAGCCAGTAAAGAGTCCACTATGCTAGTCATCAATTGGAAGGAGATGGAAAGGACATTGAGAGAATCAGATAGTGAAGGGTATGTGTTGGTTTTGAAACCTAAAGACAATGATGTCTCCAGAAAGGTAGAAGCCATGCCAAGTGAAGTCAAAGGACTACTAGATAAATATATTGATGTAACCA
Source organism: Chamaecyparis obtusa (assembly GCA_027943335.1). Taxonomy (NCBI): domain Eukaryota; kingdom Viridiplantae; phylum Streptophyta; class Pinopsida; order Cupressales; family Cupressaceae; genus Chamaecyparis; species Chamaecyparis obtusa. Next base: position 81,478 of record BSBK01008752.1, on the reverse strand, counting down.
AAAATGAACTACCCTCTACCCTCCCACCCTTGAGATATGTTACCCACCAAATAGACCTCATTCCTAGTACTTCACTACCTAATAAGGCACCCTACAAGTTGACCCCTGATTAGAATGCTGAGATTTCAAGACAAATCAAGGAGATGTTAGAAAAAGGAATGATACAAAAGAGTTTGAGTCCTTGTGTTGTCCCATCTGTCCTAGCACCCAAAAATGATGGTAAATGGAGGCTTTTCATAGATAGTAGAGCCATCAACAAAATCACAATCAGATATAGATTCCATAGTCCAAGGATAGAGGACTTACTAGACCAACTTGGAATTGCTGGTTACTTTTAAAAAATAGATCTTAAATCTGGTTATCACCAAATCATAATAAGGCTAGGAGATGAGTGGGAGACTATCTTTAAGACAACTGAAGGCTTATATGATTGGCTTGTAATGCCATTTGGACTAAGAAATGCACCTAGTACATTCATGAGGCTCATGAATGAGATATTCTCTAATTTTATTGGGAAATTTGTTGTTAAATTTATCTTAATGACATTCTGATTTTCAGTAGTAGTAGGGAGGAACATTTGAACCACTTGGAGTAGGTGTTGAGAAGACTTCATGATCACAAGTTGATCATAAATTTGGAGAAGTGCACATTTATGCAAAAGGAACTCACCTTTTTGGGATTTTTCATATCCAAAGGAACTCTAAAAATGGATCCAAGTAAACTAGAAGCAATTGTCAATTGGCCATCTCCTAAGAACCAAAGTGATGTAAAAAGAATTCATGGTCTTGCCACATTTTATAGAAAGTTTATTAAGAAATTCACTCATGTGTGTGCTACAATGTTGGATACAATCAAAGGTGGTAGGAAAACTAAATGTGTTTGGACAAAAGAGGCTGATGATGCTTTTGACTATTTGAAAAATAGGGTAGCACAATATCCTATCATAAATTTACCTAATTTTAAGAAGGTCTTTACTATGGAAACAGATCCAAGTAACCTAGTAATTGGTGTTGTCTTAAGCCATGAAGGGAAATCCATAGCATTATTTTTTGAAAAATTAAATGATGCAAAGAAAAGATACTCTACTTATGATCTTGAGTTGTATGATGTAGTACAGGCCCTAAAGAAATGGAGGCATTACCTCCTCCCTAAGGAATTTGTTGTCTACACTGACAACCGTGCTCTAAGTTTCTTGAACTCTCAAGAGAAGCTTAGTGTCAAACACATCAAATGGATTCAAAGAAATTGTAGTCTTATACCTTCACAATAAAGAACAAGAAAGGACAAGCAAATAAAGTTGGAGAAGCCCTCAGTAGAAGAGTGGGTTTAGAGGAAGAAGTTTAGTTTTCAAGCATGGGGATTGAATCCTTGAAACACCTCTATGTTGGTGATTTAGATTTTGGTGAAGCCTATAAGGTTTGTAGTACTCACTCTGATAGATATCATACTGATTTTATAGAATATGTAATCCAAGATGGACTTTTGTTTAAAGGTGCTAAACTTTGCATCCCAAAATATTCTATGAGAGCCAATATCATAAAGGAGAAATGATGTGGAGGTATGAGTGGTCATTTTGGCATAGACAAGACCATAGAATTGGTGAAAATAAGTTACCATTAGCCCAAGATGATTCTTGATATTAATAAGTTTGTTTAGTCTTGTACAATTTGTCAACAAGCCAAAGGTGTCACAACAAACCAAGGACTATATCAACCTTTACGTACCAATACCTTCTAGGCCATGTGAGTCAATATCAATGGACTTTGTCATGGGTTTACCAAGAATCAAGCAGGGATTTGATAATATTTTTATCATTGTGGATAGGCTCAACAAGATAGCACACTTTGTCCCTTGCAAGAACACCAATGATGCTTCTCACATTGCACAACTCTTTTTCAAGGAAGTGGTTAGACTTCATGGACTACCAAAGACTATGGTTTTAGATAGGGATGTTAAGTTCCAAGGACACTTTTGCAGGAAACTCCATAATAAATTGGATACAAATCTGACATAGAATTCACTATATCATCCCCAAACAAATGGCCAAATAGAAAGAGTCAATAGATCCTTAGGAAATCTATTAAGGTGTCTTGCTAAGCAGCACTCAAAAAGTTGGGATGTCATCTTGCCCCAAGCTGAATTTGCATTTAATGACTCCATCAATAGATCTAGTGGAAAGAATCCTTTCCAAATAGTTTATGGAGTACATCCTAAAGGAACATTGGACCTTACTAATCTACCTTCTAATTTCAAAATTAGTTCCCAAGGAGAAGACTTTGCTCAATTCATTTCACAAGTGCATAATGAAGTGAAACAAATAATCAAACATACCACTCTCAAGTACAAGACAAATGCAGATAAGAGGAGAAGGGAGGTCCATTTTCAAGTAAGGGATAGAGTATGGGCTTACCTCAGACTAGAAAGACTTCCTAAAGGAAAAAATACCAAGCTTCACATGAAGAAAATAGGCCCATGTATAGTCCTTCATAAGATGGGTGAAAATGCATATGAGATATCTCTTCCCCCTACACTCTTTATTTCTCCTATCTTTAATGTTGTAGATCTTACTCTTGTTAAAGGTGATGCAAGTACCTCTAACATACATGAAAATTTTGATGCCTCTTTGGATGACACCTATGTTACAACTCTTCGACCAAGCACGCCAGTTCAGTTAGACAATATCCTTGCCACTAGGGAGTGGAAGAAGACCAAGAATCATACTTACATGTAGTACTTGGTTAAGTGGAAGGGACTCCCTGATCTAGATGCCACTTGGATGATAGAGGATCAGATTGCATCACATGGCTCAACCTTGGATCTCCTCTACTCAAGCAGGAACTTGGGCTTTAATTCTCATGGGGAGTATGGTGCAAGAGCACCTCCTCCTAGCACATAAAGCCCTATGAAGATTGAAGAAACTTGATACCAATGCACTCTTGTTCCAAAGGGACCCAAGGCATCTTGAAGTTAAGGTCTTTGTGTTAACAAATCATATAGACCCATTATGAGACCTAGTTCCAAGTTTGGACACTTATGAGCCACTTGGTACACTATGGTCATGGGATCTCTAAGTGGTTTTTCTTAGGATAGTTTAGCATCTTCGGATGGTTTTCTAATAAGATAAGTTTGTTAAGTGTTTAGATGAGTCACGTTTCTCATTAGTTGAAAAGTTGCAAATGTTGCTCAAATGCAACTTTGCTTAGATTAGCAACTTTTGAAAAGTTTCTTGTAACTATTCCCCCAATGGCTAGGTGGTTTAAATTTTTTTAAAACTATTGGGGATGGCCTTCATATCCCTCACAGGTGGGTGGAAGGTAGAACAATGTAATTTGGCTCAAATAAATAAAAATTAAATTATTTTCCTGCACTTCTAGATGACACCAGTAAATTTTACAACCATGTACGGGTACGATCTTGCATAAAACTGATTTGGTTTGATTCTCCTATGAACTAGCTTTTGAATGCAAGTGGTTTGAGGCAAAGATATTACCTACAACTCCAGATATCAGGATTTTTTTTCTATGCAACTCATTTTGGCTTCTTTTCAAGGGTTTTTTGCATTGTTTGGTTTGTCTGAAGTGTTTCCACCATCGAAATTGGATAATCTCTGGTGGAAAGATTCCTTGTAAAGTGATTTCAATGATTCTTTAGGTATTTTGTGCATTGATGTAGGGAGATGGCCGTTTGAGTGAGCCCTAGGTGTATATCCGAATGTATGCACCAGTTTTGTGAATGCACACCAGTGCATAATTCTTGAACAGTCGAGCACCAAGGCCTCAAACTTAGGATTTAGTTTTTTTTGGACATCCCCTAGATGTTCCATTTTTTTTTTTAAGAAAGGATGTCATTGTTTATGTGTACTTCCTTCTTTAAGGGAGGCCTAATTTAGCCCTCTAGCCTACCTTCAACCATTCAAAACCAAGCCTTATGTACCACTTCAAGTCTTGGTGGTCCTAGAACATATGTATCTTTGAAAAGGGTATTCAAATCTTGGATTCAATCCTTGGGTTGTTTGGGATTTTTATAAACTAAAATGACGGGTATGCCAAGACAGGGCTACTAGCCTTTTGACTGGTCCAATTTACTAAGTGCAGTAAGGGGCCACAATCACCCTGGTTAGGTACATAGACCATGTCCATTTTAGTCTCCCCTTATTATCCAAGACCTCCATGGGTTTTTGTGAAAGCTTATAAGCCTTATAGCCATTTTCTTCACCTAGACTATTGACTAGGATTCTTATAGGCACCTCCATCATATGGATCTATCACTGATGTTTGCCACTCATAGGTTCATAGGAGATGTTGTAGTAATGTTTGACATCCATGTTTAAGGGTGTGAGAGTCAGGGTGGCCACTCTACATAAAGAGTTAAGAAAATTTGTATTTAGGCCATTTACCACTAACACTTGCATCAAAATGCAAACTATACTAGGAGAAATATGAACAATAATAATAGTCAGAAAGAAAGTTGTAGTAACTTGGAGGAAATTGAGTTCATTAAAGCAAAATATCAAGAGAGAACACTTTGTATATCCCAAAGTAATTAAGCATCAAATTTCATGAAATATGTATTAGAATAAGCATCGAAATAGTATAGAATTTAGAGTAAGTTGAATTAACCCTTGTGAAGTTAATATGATCTAGTATATGATATAAGGAAGCTATGGTTAAGAGCGCATGAATTTATGAACATGTATGCTACCACATGAAAAGAATGAAGTTTTGCAGGTAACCAGGAACAACTTTTGGCATGAATGCACTTAAGAATTTAATGCGATAACTTTATCTTGAAAGATTTGAAGGATACAAGAAGATTATTGACATCAGTTGATCATTCAAGTGTTTACAAGTGTTATAGAGAGCTAGCCAATGGACATTAAAAGAAGTTTGCAATATTTGGAGATAGTTTCTTTGCCAGATCTACGTAAATCCCTAAATCACGATTCTGAGGTATTTAACTAAGTATTCATTATCAAAGCAGTTACATTTTGATAGAATCATGGATGCATCACTAGTTCACAATATTAGAGACTCAGCTAGACCTAAGATACAGAAGGAACCAATAGAACTTTTATAGGAAGACCCTAGTTTTTCTTTATCAACCATTTCAAATGGATTTTTACATTTGGAAGATGTGAAAGGATATCTAAAATACAAATTTGAGATAGTAGGAGATGGTAGTTTAGCAATGGAGTACAGTAATATTTACAAACAAGACATGACCTACAAAGAAGGATTTGAACATTTAGGTCAAATGGATATCATTAAGTACACATTTCACTATGAGTTTCAAAATGATGAATGGACCAATATAATTTTGAGAAAAATACATAATGGAAAGTTTTGGTTGGATGATAGAGTTATAGAAATTACAACAGATCTTATACATGAGGTCACATGACTATCTAAGCTAGGAGCAATTCCTTTGAATGATAAAAATGTTAAGAAAAAAGTGTTGGTCAACACCAAGTCTTCATATAATGGAAGAGGAATAGTTGTAAGAAAAATTGAATAAGATGATGTAAGATATGTATGTAAAATCTTGACTTCAAAATTATTTGCAAGTTGAAGGGAAGATGACATGGCATCAGGCATGGTACATGTTGCCTATCTTATGTGTGTTGACAGACTGGAAGTAAATATGTCTGAGATTCTGAGGATACAGTTGATTGAAAATCTTGAAAAGATAAAAAAGACTAAGAATTCACAGTTTAGATTCTCATCCCTGATCACTTACATGTTTTTCCATCTTTTGAGGATATTTCCCTACACCATTGGATCTGATTGGAATGATGGTATAAATTCAATGGATGGGATAAACAAGGTATAATTAAGATACCCCATTGATAAAGTAAATGAGAGTGTTACCCTTCTCATAAAGACCTTTGAGAATGAAATGAGAAGAAGATCAAGGATTCCACCATCTATTGTTGAGAAGTATAAAGATGAGATATGTTTCTTAGTAGATACAAACTTTACCTACATTGAAGTAGTTGAGCCAAGAATAGATTTTGTAGATCCTTTTGAGTATGAGGTATCTGAAGAAGAAATTGAAGCTTATGTGAGCAGGATACTTAAAAGAAATTTGGATGCCAAGAGTTGTAGATTTGGAACCTATGAAAAGAACTTCAGTACAACACAACAATCACATGTGCATAAATTGGCAAAGAAGAGAGTAGATAGCACAATAAAGAAAATCTTAAAGGATAAAGGCATGACCAAGCATGAATTTTTCATTGCAAAGAAGACAGTAGAAATAATTAGGGATATTGGATAGAAGGAAGTGTTGTCAGGTCCACCCTTAACAACCCATGCAGCCTCTATTGAAGATATTCAAAATATTGATGAAGACATTGTAGAATTGGATGTGACAGAAGTAAGAAAATCCACCAAATCCACATCTTCTACACTGACTAAGAGAGTTAAAGAGATGACAAGTGGAATGGGCAAGAGACAGAAAACCATCTTTACTCCAATAGAAAAAATAAGGATTCCATTTAAACCACAAGCATATGAAGAGGTAGGTAGCAACAAGAAGTAGTGGAAGCCTAAGATAGGCAAAGTGAACCCTTTAATCATAAATGAAGGGGATTTCACCAAATTAAACAAGTATTAAGAAATGTATAACAACTTTGAGAAGATGAATCTTGAAAATTCAGTTTTCAGACACAAGATTCTTGCTAACAAGAAGTTTGAAGATATAAAAGGCAAGATTCTAGATAACTTATATGAGAAGTTGATAAAGAGGAAGAAGAGAGCTATAGAAGAGGAAAAAGGCATAAGAGAAAGGTATGTGAGGAAGCTTTGTGAGATTAAGGATGAAGATCACTTCGGAGAAATCATAAGAACCTTAGCACACATTTGAGAAGGAAAAGAAGGAAAGTTCTGATAATGGGAGGAAATTATGAGGAGATAAATAGAGAAACTGAGGAAGCGGTTGTAAAGGTAATGACCTCTGGATCAGGAGAAATATTCAGTCAATTTGAACAAGAAATAGAAGAAGAACCAAAAACTAAATCATCAAGAATTCTACCACCATCCATCAACATTGTTTATGATTCTATGAATATTGAAGGCATGAAAATTACCTGAGATAGAGAGGAGAACCCATTTGATGACCAAGGAGTCAATGTTGGCAATTTGATAGAAGTTAATGAGTAGAAGGATGAAGAAGAAAATAAGGAAGAAGAAGTTTTAGAAACAAGAAGAGAAGAGAAGATAGAAGAACTTCAGGTTAAGATAGCAGAAGAGGAGTAAGCGGTACAAGAAGAACAGTCTAAAATTGTTTCACAGACTAAGAGCACATTAGAAAATCAATCTAGACCACCTATTGAAGCAATTTTTGTAAGCTTAGGAGAAGAAGTTGATGATGATGATCAAATAGAGCTAATCTCATCTCTAAATAAGATAATTGGAAAGAATAAGAAGGTAAAAATCTTGGAAGGAATGTTACTTAAGGTACCAGCAAACTTCAAGGAGTGATATCAACTCAAGTTAGTGAGGTTGATCCCCAAGCTAAGTAAGAAGAGGTAATGAAATATTTTGACACTGAATTCACTAATTTGTCAGATATTGCATCAGTCAAAGCTCAAGCAGCCCATGATGCACACTTATTTCAAGTTGTGTCAAAATATCAGAAATGATTTGGAAAATTTAGATGTATGTATAAAAGAGTTGAGGAGATGTTTAGAGAGAGGAAAAACATTGTACATCCAGTGTACGCTATCCCACAGCCACTCAACAGAAATTTAAAAAAAGATAAAGAATAAATAAGTAGAGTTGTAGGCCATAATGAATGATTTGCAGAGTCCTAATGTAAAAATCATAGATATTGAGAAGAAAATAAAAAAAATCTATGATGAAATAAGACTTCTTGAGGACATGAAAAAGAAATAAAATTGAAGAGATTCGCTCTACTTAGAGAGCATCTATCAATAAAGATTAGTAATGTAGAAAATCAACTGGAAGAATGTCTTTCCTCAAATACATCATATGGAAACTTCGCATATGAAAACCTATAGGTAGTTGAGATAGCATCATATGGATTATGCACATTACTCAGTATTTCTGATACAATCAAGAAGACATGGAACAAGGAAATAAAAAATTTGAAGGCAAATTTTGCAGATTGTGTAGCGAGTCTTCCAGCTCTGCAACATTGAGATCAAGGAGGTAAATCAAATTTTGACATACTTATTGAATTGACACCCTTGTCATTATTGTCAAAGGGGGAATAATATAGTATGAAAATTCTATATATGTAAAAGATATAGATATACAGAATAGAATGAAGTATCCTCTTAGGGGGAGTATCATTTTGGAGGAATAAGTAGACATGTATGATCTGGAATTTTTGTAATGGCCAAATAATAAAGTATTTTTATTTGTGGGAACTTAGCCAATTTTCCCATATGTTGCCACCAATGACAAAGAGGGAGATTGTTGTCAATTTGGCTAAGTAGGATATCACAATGTTGTCAATATAGAAACATATACTTAGCATTAAGACATCATGATCAGAGGAAGAAGTTATGTATGAGCGCATATGAAAATTGTCTAAGTATAACAATGTTTAGCAGTCTTCACAGAGACCATTTTGATTAGCGATGATCACAGAAGAAGGTTCAGTGTATGCACACTTGAACATAGATCATTCTATGTATATCAAAGATACATATGAGAGCACAAGTTTGTAGGACATGTATGGAAAAATATATTAATATTTTTCAGAGAAAGTGTTGAGATGACCAGAACAAAGCAATAGTCAAAATATGATTATATTGAGTTAAGGGATTATTTTGTTTATCAAAATAATGACTTAACTAATGAGGGATGACATCCTAGATGTTAACCCTAAGGCAACATATAATGAATTTATGTTTTGAGAAGAGTATAATGTATTGTAAGCCGACATGAAGTTATTTTGTAATAGCTTGTATATAAGTAAGAATAATGTAATGTAAAGTATAGAGCAGTTGTAAGAAGTTGATATATGATATGTATGATGCAAAATTGTACATTGTAAAGAATAAAAGAAGATAGTACTATATATCAGAGGGGAGGGCCTAAAAATCTAGGTAATAAAGTTATTTGGCAGCAATAAAAGGTTTTTGTATCTTACCTTTTCTATTTGAAGTTATCATTGTCTATTTCATGTTTTGGCAATGATCTTATCTTGTAGACATCTTTGCTTTGTAATAATAACTCCTAATAGGGTTGAGGATTCTAACAAGGCCTAAAGTCCTTTAACCAAGAAAAAGACACTATATGTATGTAATAGACTCCTAACATGGTCAACATCCTTAACCAAATACTTTTGATTAGTGGATCAGTTGTGGGTATTGTAAGAATTTTTCTAAGGCAAAGAGTAGAAACTAAGACCTAGAAGCTCAAGAGATAGCACAAGAGAGACAAATATGATATGATCAAATGATCAAATAATGAATAGATAGATTGAATTAATTTATTGAATTACATACAATGTAGGAGTACCTCAATATATAGGCAATGCATGATATGTAGAAGATATGCAAGTGATAAGATCACAACTAGACATGGTGGAATCTCATGTCCACCAAAGGTGGATCATCCTCCATTGTACATGAAAGTATGTGAAGCATGTGCAACAATGAGAGGATGATAATGTGATAAGAGCACTAAAGGTGGATCTCACACACAAAGAGGTATGTGATGACAACTATCACACCTAAAGTGGAGATTCTCCTAACCATGTGCTAAAAAGAAATGCAAACTCCTAGGTGTCTCAAAGACAACTAATATGAAAATGCATTATCCTAAGTAAAGTGTAATTAGTAAATACTTAATTACACCAACACCCCCCCTTAAGTGCAACTAAGGGGAATGCACTTAAGCTCACAATGCAAGATGGGTCCCGGCTACTAGGCCATGTTAGGTACCCATGTACAATATGCAAGAAAAATGCAATCTCTCATAAAGAAGAGAAAGAGGGAAAACCTCATGGGAAAAACCCTCCCCCCAAAAGAGAGATGAATACAATAATAGAATCCCCCCAAAGGAAGGAAATAGGGAAGAGAGACAAAGTAGCCCCCCCTCAATGTTGAATCTCCTACAAAGATGGTCCAAGATGTTGACCAATACTCCTCCATAGGAAGAAAATAGAGTCAATGCTACACCAAGAATTTCAAAGTGTGACAAAATCAGGTACCAATGTTGATGTAGAATGACTGATGGAATGCCCATTGAGATATGATAGAGATGAGGCATGGAGACACCTACACGCACCAATTGGTTACTCAACTGATAGGTTGGTATACTTGAACTTGTGTCATGCATCCATTAACTAGTTGGAGCATAACTTTCAAGAACCAAGTCCCATGATATTCCTAATCTACTAACATAGGGATTACATCAAGTGTGTCATCAATGACAAGATACAAAAAAAATGTGGCACTTTATGATAGTGCGTGTACAACATTGCTCATGCAAGAGCATACAACATCAAATGAAAAGTTGGAAACATGTAAAAGATGAAGCCACCAAGGATGCCCTGTCAAATGCTGTAGAAAAGGTGTCGTCCTATTGGCCTTGTGCTAGGAAGTCTTTGGGACAAAATTGGCCTCCCCCTGCTGCCGGTTGGATGACGCTGCAAAATAAGTACAAGTATACAAGTGGCAAAGAAAAAAATGTTCCCAATTTTGCATATTTATTTATATTTTGTTTTTCAAAAACCCATTGAGTTTAAGAAAAACATTTATTAAAAACCCCAAAAAACTTTATTAAAAAATAAAGATAAAAAACATAATTGTTTTTAATTTTTTCGATTTAAAAAAACTTTATTAAAAATAAAGAAAAAAAAACACAATTTTTTTTAATTTTTAGATTTTAGAAAAAAAATTTATTAAAAAATATTAAAGTTTTTATTTATTAAAAAAACTTTAAAAAAATATATATATTAAAAAACAAATCAACCAAAGTTTTTATTTATATAAAAAAACTTTTTAAAAAACATATTAAAAAAAATTTATTTACCTATTTAAAAAAACTTTAAAAAAAACATACCATAAAACTTTTATTAAAAACTTTTTTAAAAAACATTAAAAAAACTTTATATATAAAATTTTTTTAAAAACTTTTTAAAAATTAAACACCCCTTACGGGGCCGCACTGCAACGGTACAATGTTGTATGCATTGTGCAGTGCGTACTGCACTGGACAGTGTGGTCAACATATTGCAGTGCGTACAGAAAAGACTTTTTCAAAAATTTTATATTAAAATTTTTAAAACAATAACCAGCGCCCTCCCCTTGTTAATTTTGATTTTTTGATTTTAAAAAAAAATGAAAAATCAAAATCAAAAGTAATTAATTAAAAAAAATAAAAATAAAATCGTACCTTTAGACTGCAGTCGCATCCGTACGACAGTCAGGGAGGAGAATTTTTTTTCCTGAGATCAACAGTGTCCGATCTAGGTGAATGAGCAGTTGATCTTAGGGTTTTTGGCCACTCTGATCACAATGGCAGTGTTAGATTTGGCCTAATGTGCTCCAATTTTGCAAATCAGCCTTAAGGGTCTGATTTGCAAAAAAAATTTGCCTCAAATTTGACTTTTGCCCAATATAGGCAAATTTATAGTTAAAATTTATGGAAATAGCCACCCGAATGCAATGGCGAGGTCTGATCTTGCTCAAAACACTCCCACAAAATGTTGATCCCGGATCTGAATCATGGCTCTCCAAAAGTTGAAGCAATCAATCGATCTCTAATGGCTATGCAATGAAAACTCTTTTGGCTCTCATACCATGTAAGAATTTTGATATCGCTCTGATACCATGTAAGATTTTGCCTAAGGCAAAAAGTAGAAACCAAGATCTAGAAGCTCAAGAGATAGCACAAGAGAGACAAATATGATATGATCAAATGATCAAATAATGGATAGATAGATTGAATTAATTGATTGAATTACATACAATGTAGGAGTGCCTCAATATATAGGCAATGCATGATATCTAGAAGATATGCAAGTGATAAGATCACAACTAGACATGGTGGAATCACATGTCCACCAAAGGTGGATCATCCTCCATTGTACATGAAAGTATGTGAAGCATGTGCAACAATGAGAGGATGATAATGTGATAAGAGCACTAAAGGTGGATCTCAAACACAAAGAGGTATGCGATGACAACTATCACACCTAAAGTGGAGATTCTCCTAACCATGTGCTAAAAAGAAATGCAAACTCCTAGGTGTCTCAAAGAAAACTAATATGAAAATGCATTATCCTAAGTAAACTTAAGTAAAGTGTAATTAGTAAATACTTAATTACACCAACAGGTATCATCCCCACTGGGGTTTTCCCTTGTCTAGGGTTTCCTTGAGAACAAACATGGTTTTATGCATTCATTAATTTAATTTTTATGTTTGTTATTCAGTTTTCTTACTTTAGTTTATTATGCAAGCTACAAGTTAATTTCATATATCCATAATTGGGAAAAAGTAAAAGTTTGTGAAATACTGATTCATCCCGCCTCTCAGTATTTCCTATTTCTAACATATGGCTCTATAAATATGTAGTCCAATCTAATAACACCATAATAAATCAACTATCATATGGAGTGCATATAAATCTCAATGATCTTAGTCTGTTGATGCTCACTAAGTTGTCAAAAATGTGAATAATAGTCTATCACACAAAAGAATAGTTGAAATACCTAGAGTAAAATTGAATTCTATCTATCTTGTTCCTTAGAGATTGTCCCTAAAAACACTAATCTCATTGACCCTTCTTTAATTGTTGATCTTAGTAAACCTATAGTTAGCCCTAAATTGTTTTAGCTTCCTTTGGATTCCCCCCACCATCTCTACCAGGATTAACCCTCTATATAAATAAAAAATGAATAATCTTAGAATTAACATTTTTTTTTCAAGGACTCTAAGTCCTCTTGGTCCAATGAATTGGATTGGCCTCATGAGAATTCACCCATCAACACTATTGGTCCTCCTAAATCCCCATCCCTTGCTATGCATAAAAATTATCTCGATGACCCAGGGATCCCCCTTAATGTTTCCTCAGTCCATTCTAAAAACCCCACTTCTATTGATGATCTTCCAGAGTATTCCCTCATTATGAACAAGGTGGATAAACTATACATTCTTTAAAACTAGTAAAATGTTGTTAAATGGTTATTTATCAAGCTAAACATGACAAGAAAGAAAATCAATACATTGGTGAAAATTGCTGAGGCCAAAGATATATTTGGTGATTAATCTAACACCAATATGGACACTAGCTTGTGGGCAGTGGTAAAGGAGTTATCTCATAAATTGGACAATTCAAGAAACATGGAGGACCAAATATGTGAGCCTAAAGCCCTCATTCCCTCAAAGAAAAGGAGAAATATTAAATGATAAGGCTTTTGGGGAATGTTAAAGCTAACCAAAACCATATTAAAAATCAATTGGTAGAAGCCAAGTCAAGTTCAACAAGTACATGATGGAAATAATGACATCCTCTTTTAACACATGTGGGAAGAACTAGAGTGTAGGAAAATAAAAACAAGTAAGTGCAAAGAGACTTAGTTGATTACCACCCAATAGGCAAAAGAGGGATGTGGTCCAAATGCTCTAATGTGTCAACCCAAAAAAATCATCTTTTCTAGATGCTTTGAAAGATCTTAGTGAAGAATGGAAGGAAATCCAACTTCCTTCAATTTAGTTTTATGGATTTCTATTTGTTTTTATTAAACTTTGGTTAGATTAGTTGTTGGCCTTTTTTTGGTTTATGTTTTTCTGGTTGAATTCAAAGCTTGTGATTTCCTTTGCAGCTATCATTTAACTTGACATTTTTCTAATGGAATTGGGCTCTTTGCCAATTGAACTTAATTGGAGTTGATTTCTATCATCACTTGATAGAGCTATAAAACCTCCTACTTGAGTTAATTAGTAATCCACTTCTACAGATGATAATGCAATATCATAATGATTTTTAAAAGACCAAGTAATACGACTAGAATCAAGACTTGAAGGAATAAAGACACAAGTAGACTTCCAATCATAAACATCACTAGTCCAACTTCAATTAGTGAAGCGAAAAACTTGAGGGTCTCTTAAATAATAGTGAAATCCAAAATGAGAAGTATCTAAATGTACCTCAATACTTGTTTGTAATTCCTCCATTTACTCAAGTATGTGGATCATGAGAGAAATAAGAGAATAGAAAAACTAAAAAGGAAATACCTATACAAGTTTGTATTAGTTATATAAAACTATAAACAAACTATTTATATAATACAAGATTGAGTAAATAACATGAAATGCTAGAATAAAACACAATACCTAACTAAAAAGGTGTGGGTGAAGGCTTGTAATCAAGCATGTTAAACCTCTAAAAAATGTCAACATTATACTTCTAAAAAATTAAAAAAACCTAGATATGAAGGCTAGAAAAAATAAAGACCAAGAACATAATGCTAAAGAATAAGATCTATCATATCAAATGGCTCCATTGATGCTTTCAAACCCTGGAAGGAGAGCTTCTTTTAAGATTTGAATTATAAAATCAAATTTAAAAGATCTCCCTTATATCCCTCAATGTAAACTATTAGATCAAAATAGAAACATGTGAAAGTGAAAGAGGGCTGAAAAAATTTTCATCTTCTCATACCTAATGCAAAAAATATGAGTTATCTAACACCTCCACTTAAGTGAATCTTAGGGAAGAAAAAAACTCTAAGAATGAAATCCACGAATGGGTCCGAACAACAAAAGGCTTGATTGCTTATCCATGTACAATGAAAGCCTCTCAAATAAGAGAAAATGGAGAAAATGTACAAGGGATAAAGACTCATCTCCAAAAATGAGAGATGCAACTATATGAAGGATCAAAGAATATCCCTTGAGATATAAGAAAATAGTGGACAACTATTATCTGATAACTTCCCCTAATGAAACTACTTTAACAACGATTAGATGGAAAACAAAGTTGAAACATTTGTCAATTGAAGATACAAAAGACAACAATCCACATGATCTCCCCAAAAAACACTTGTTCAACAATAAACAGAAGGAAAATAAAGGCAAAAAGCTTGTTAGTTGTTTATGTAAATGACACATGAATCTATACAAGTGACTGCAGTAAAACTTTTAAGCCATGGAAGGGAAATCTCCTAGAAAAAAATATAAGTGCTAATAGTCTAAATAGTTGATCAATAATAGAGGCAAGGAAGCATTATCATGAATAGTATAAACCTTTCATAATGATAAAAAAGGAGAGGCCTACATTATAGGTCCACTAAAACTATGTGCCACTAAGGAGAAGATGAAGGCTGGCCCATGGAAAAATAGTACGACCTTTTAATATTTGTGTGGAAGATGACTAAGGAGCTACAACTTCATGTTTCTTCATGGCCTCTTTTCTTGTCTAACATTTTTTGACTGCATGTTCCACCTTCTCACAAAAATTGTAAGCCTCACCTAACTTATTCTTTTTTATCTTAGAGGAAGACTCACTAGATTGAGAAGAAGGACAAGGAGATGAAGTAGAATCCCCCATGCTAAATAACTACAAGAGAACCCTCCCCCTTAACAACAAAACACAAGCACTCCTACAATAGGATAGTTAATAAATATCAAAATGAAAAATTCTAAGATCAATGTGTAGTCAATGAAAATATACACCTAAGGTCTATGTAGAGGATGTTGAGAGAAACCTAACAATGTTTGGAAGTCAAAAAATAGTCTTTTTTCTTAAGTATACACTAGAAAATAATTTTATGTGAAATATATATATATAATAGGACCTATAACTAAATTATTTTTGAATAATCCCAAATTCTGGATGCAATATCTCCTTAAGAAAGCACTTTAATCTACCACTATAAACACCTTTAGAACATATTCTTGAGATGAAAATATAGTTGATTAGTTCTTTCTTATTGTTGGTTGTGGCCACTAAAAGAGCCATGCAAGGATAAACATAATGGATAGGTACAACAAGTGCCTCTACAACATCAAAGAAGATACTTCCAACAATTGCTCAAGTAAAATCATGGACACTTCTAAGTTTTGGATGCCTCTATATCTTTTCCTCCTTGGAAAATCCGAAAATCTTAATACCAACATAAATAATTTTTATATCTCTTTATTAATTACTTTATGTTTCTTGGTTTCTTAGTGTGTTTTCTAATTACATCATGCTCTTGAGATTGCTACAAGCTTCAAAAGAATCCCATCATAGAACTATCATTATTTGGTTCTTTGACAAGTCTCTTTTTCCATACCCTTGAAATGAAAAAAAAGGCCTCAAAATATCACCTCTCTCATTTCACGCTTGTGTTGCATATCAATTAAAATTCTAATGCATTCATATCAATAATTTTCAGGATAATATCCATGTTCTAATTTGAATGTATGGGAACTTCCACCCCTTATATATTAATCTCCATACCATATTCTCCCATCTATGAGCTATACTAATACCATATGAAAGGAAAGTAAAACGTTTATGTATATTATTTGAGGATGAGAGGAGGATTTATACATATGGAAAATAGTTTACACATTTTTTTGGTAACTACAACATTGTAAATAACAAAGTAATATAATTTTTAATATAACTGTGGTACCAACACAATAATAGTTACCTGTATAGAAAAACATTAAAAATATGTCTTCTAGTAGAATCAATAGGCATCCTCCTTTTTGTCTTATAACCAATCATCATTCCTATCTTTCCTCAATAAATATGATATTTTAAGTAGATAAAATAATCCGGAATAAATTAAAGGAGTTATAGAAAGTAGACACAACAAAACAAAATTGTATGCCAAGTCATATTCCCTTTATTCCCCCAACCCCACAAATTAGAAACAATAAAATCCAAATATTTTTACCATAGGAACAATCAAAAAACATATTCTTAATATTTTCATTAGATCTACAAATAGGACAAATATTTAGGTTAGAATAAAGTACAAAATAGTGAAATTTTTGAAACAATGAGCATTTATAGAAACCTCTTTTGGGATCCAAAATATTTTCTCACTAGTGATTAAATATTTTAGACTGCTATTTAGAGGTAAACTTTGGACTCCACCAATTATTTGGATTTCTAGTAATATCAAGGAAATCAACCATAACACCATATATAACTTAGGAATTTATTTTATGTAAATATATACCATAATAACACTTACAATTACCATGCATGTAAGCATTACTACTAAGCCCAATAGGAAATTGGAACACCTTGCAAGCTTCACATTGTACAAAGTATGTTCTCCTTTAAGATTGACAAAGATAAAATTTTACACTGAGAGAAGTCTGGGATTTCAAACCATTATTTAATAAACTATACAATTTTTTTCTTATTTTATTTATTGGACAAATATTTAGCAAAACACCCTTGCAATATAGCAAGAGGGTTCACCTTACTGTAAAGATTCCACCAAATATATCTTGGAGGGGAAAAAAAAATTGCTTCCTTAAAAAAAAAATACCACCTTCAATCAACACCTTGGCTTGTTCTAAATATTTCCATATGTAAGTTCTTGAAAATATTAGAGTCAATAAGGGAAATAGTGATTTTTCTAAATGATGAGTTAAAGAGATGAATATGGTTCAATAATTTAGCACATTTCAATAATGTCAACTGAAATTTTTTCCTCCCCAAAAGATTTTTGACATGTAAATAATTGTATTGTGTTATGCATGCTATTTGTGCTTATTTATGATAAGTTTTTGTAACCATTGTAAAACTCTATTATAGTTTTTATGTGATCCTCCTCTCAAACTTATTGATGTCATGCATGTTATTTTTGTGTACTGATGTTAAGTTTTTGTGAACAGTATCAAATGATTGATTTGTCATGTTATTGATGGTATGTGACATGAAATAGCATTCCCCTAATTCATTTTATACATCCACATCTATAAAAACCACTTAAACCTTCCTAGGAAAGAATATAAAGCTAAGGAGTTTTGAATTTGAGCTCTTTTATTAAACATAAATAGGGATTTCTCTTCATTACTAGAATTAAATTTTCATGTTATTCATGTGATGTGATATAAAATAAACTTCCCATAATAAATATAATAATTTACCACATCTATAAATTAATGTGACACTTCTCTATAAAGAATTTATAGCTAGGATGTTAAAAAAATTGAGCTCTTTTATTGAACATAAATAGGAATTTGTGTTAATAATTCATTGTTCATGCTATCGATGTGATGTGATAGGGAATTTCCATCCCCTTATGCATGCAATGTCCCCACATATATAAATATACTTGACCCTTCCCTACAAAGAATATATAGCTAACAAGTTAATGAATTTGAACACCTTTATTAAACAAAAGTAGAAATCTATGTTCCTTTCTAATTGATTTTCCATGTTATGAGTGTGATGTGATATAAGATACCCTATCCCTAATTCATGTGATGTCCCCACATATGTAAATTACCTTGTCACTTCCTTAGAAAGAATATATACCTAAGAAGTTTGGGAATTTGAGCTCCTTTGTTGAACATTAGTACGAATTCATGCTCCTTATTGATTGATTTGTTATATTATTAATGTGATGTGATATGAAGTACCCTTCCACTTAATGTCCCCACATCCATTAATACACTTGATCCTTCCCTAGAAAGAATGTTAAGCTAAGAAGGTTGGGAATTTGAGCTTCCTTATTGAAGATAAAGAGAAATTGGTGTTCCTTATTGATTTATTTGTCATGTTATAGATGTGATGTTATTGGAAATATCATTCTCCTAATTCATATAATGTCCCCGCGTCTATAAACATACTTGCTAAAAATAATATAGAGATAATAAGTTTGGAAATTGGAACTCCTTTATTGAATTCACATAAATAAAAATGCCTTGAAGGTTGATTTTCCAGTGTTGTCTAATCTTTCATATTTTCTAATGAAATGGAGCAAATTAATTTCAGGCATAGATAGTTGATATCAAGAAAATAGAGATAACATGTACCATCTAACTTGTTAAAATATCTTCTACCATGAAATTATTTGAATTCACACCACAACAGGAAACTCAAACAATCCTATAAAGAAATTACATAAACTAGCTCGGATTTCTACTAATTACCACAATTGCTACATATAAATGTTTTTTGTCTCCTTTGAAAAATAACACACTTGTATGGTGGGCCTTGTGTGTTCACTTTCCCTCCTCACCTAGATATTAAATAGTTTTTGCTGTGAATTTATATATAAAATATATAAGATAGTTATATTTATTACTGTATATTCATTATTGTACAAAATATTTTGTCATTTAAATTATTTATATACATTTGAAATAATATAATATTATAAATAGTATGTCAATTTTTTTATTTTTTATTATGTTTTATTGAAATTATATATTATTTGGATACACGAAATTTTCGTAATATGTTTTTTTGCGAATTATTTGCGAATTCAGGAGTGAAATATTTGCAAATTTTTACCTGGTCTGCATTGTTTGGTGTTTTGGCAGCTCCCCGGCTTGCTGCGTCGCACGGATGGTGATGCATGCCCTGGAGACGTGGTACTAATTTGTGGGGGAAATTTATTCCTCCGCTACAGTTTGAGCTTCTCACCCTAAGTGCATTTACTCTCTGTTTGATCTGCATTTATTTCCATGGAAATGGGCTCAGATGGCCCTGTTAAAATAGATGATAATATGATTTTACATCCATCTTCCGTGTTGCCCAAAGCATCTGGTTCTCCCTCTGTATCCTTGATTGATAGAACTAACCCTAGCCCCTCTTCCGTGCCTCTGAGGAAATCCTTTACCAAAACTGTGGCTTTGAACAACCATGGGGTCTCCACTGATGCACGTTTTATGTAGGTGGTTGGAGGCAAAAGATCACTCGAAGAAGGTAAGGGTGCTACCCACATCTTGAATGAGTTTGTTATTTCACCGAATGAAGCAATGCTTAAGGAAATTGCTCTGGAGAAGTCTCAGCTCTGTGACACTGCAATTTTCTTTGCTTACGTAGATGTTGAAAAGTGTCCTCCTAGGAAATTCCTTGATGATTGGTTTCATAATCTGTGAAATATAAAACTAGGGCTTAAAATATCCTTCTGCAGACAAATTCAAAAAGGTTTGTTTATTGTTTTTTTTAACAATCATGAGGCCCAAGTTGAAGCCCTAAAATGACAATATTGGACTGTCGGTAAAACCTCCTTTAGGGCCTTGGCCTGGTCTCAAGATGCTATATGTGATGAAATTATTGCTTTGTCCTCCCCCCGGTGGGTTGTTCTGAAAGAGGTTCCTCCATTTTTATGGAAGTTTCTTGCTCACTTATTAGCGCCTTTTGGTTCTGTTATTAGAATTGATGAAACGTCCAGACTTGTATCTAATCTTGATGCTAGGGTTTTGGTTTCCCTAAAACCCAGTATTGATAGTCCTCAAAAAATATCTTTAAAAATCCATGGCGAAACTATTACTTGCCCAGTGGAAATTCTTGGAGGTATTAATGCTTGTTACCTGTGTAAAAAAGAAGGGCATATTTGAAAGAACTGGCCGATTATTATTAAGAAGAGCTCTGAGTCTATGCAAGGAAATAAGGATAATGGGATACTTAATAACATAGAACTGGTTCTGGTTCCTTCGAAGGTCAATCCTATTCTTGAAAAACCTTCGGGCTCACAAATTGGGAAAAACACCGATAATGTTAGGGATAATATTCAAACCAGTAATAACCAAAATTTTGCTATTTTTGAAAAATAAAATCCTCTAAAGGATAGTGAGGGTTTCCAAACTGTTAAGAATAAAAAACCTAGAAAAAAGAGCACTCAGCATCTGGCATCTGATCAAACTCATGTTACCTCGAAAACTAATCCTTTTGCTGCTTTAGCCTCTCCTACGTTGTTGATTGAAGATGGTTCTGCTATTGATAGAGTGATTACTAATTCCAATAATTTGAAAGGTCAGAGTTTTGTTAATGGAAGGGCTGGTGATGTTATCATGCAAGAGGTTTCTACAGATTTGGTTAGTAATAGAGTTTTCCCTAATATTAATGTAGCCCCCCCTTCTGATGATAATATCATCATCCCTCCTAGCTCTGCCCTTAATGAATTAGATGGATATTCCTTCATTGAAGTTATTCTAGCTAAAGATGGTCCCGACTCTAAAAAATTGCAGAATCCTGTGGGTAATAACTATAACAGAGCATCTGAAACTTCCGATCATAGGATGTCCCAGATTGTAGATGGATCTCATGTGTTTGAAAGTTTTAATATGAATGGGGCCCAACCGAGCCCTACTCAACTAACCTGTGATGAGGATGACGATGACTCCCTCATGGGATCTATTGGATCTAAGAAAAAAGGTAGGCCTTTGGGATCCAAAAACAAAAAGAAGAATGGGGAGTTGATAGATCCTCTTACTGGTTGCTCACTACTCCCTCCATCATGAAGTGCATCTCTTGGAATATTAGAGGTATTGAGTCTCCTAATAAGAAGGCTATCATTAAGAGGTTTCTTCTGGGACATAAAGACCTTGATTTCTTCATGATGCAGGAGTTAAAGGCTGTTGGTTTTCTTCTTAATTCCTCTTTAGAATTTCTGTGGAGGGATGCTTTAAAATTTGTTACTAATCATCCTAAAGGGAAAGGTGGTGCTACCTTACTGATTAACCCTTTCTGGGGAAGATATATCGATTCTGTTGGTTGCTCCCCCTGTAACCGTGCGGTTTGGGTTGTCATCAAAATCAATGGCTCCTCTTTTGGGGTCTGTTCCATATATGCTCCGAACGAGGTTAAGGATAGGATTATTCTATGGGAGTGGTTTTATAATCTTCCTGACATCCCTTGGATTTTGGGTGGAGACTTTAATATGATTGAACATCATGAAGATAAGCTTGGTGGTCTTCCCTTTGCCTGGAAACAGTAAGAAAAGACTCACTGGGATCTCTGCAAACATAAACTCAATCTATTTGATCCTCTGGAAGGATGTAAAAAAGATTCTACTGGTCCTTGGTACACGTGGTGTAATTTTCAGATAGGAGTTAAAAGAATCTACTCTAGACTTGATAGATTCTATGTGAATTCTGATTTCTTTTCATTTTCTCCTAATCAACAGAATTCTCCTATTCTTGTGTCTTCCTCTACCTTATCGGATCATCTCCCTATCATTGCTATTATTAACATTAGGAATGCTCTTGCTCCTAACATGCATCATAATGAAAAATTTATTCTGAATACATCTCTCCTGAATGATCAGGACACTATTGTTGATGTTAAAATGATTAGAATGTTTAACCTTAATATTAATTACTCTTCTCAAATCGATAAGTGGAATAGGAATGTCTCCTCATGGAAGAAAATATTTCAAACCCTTGGACAACGGAAGGCTAAAAACTATAGAAGAGTTGAAAATTTATTAAATGAGCACCTTCAATCTACTGAAATTGAAGCTCAGGCTAACCCCTTTTCCATTTCACATGTAGAACGGGTATCTACTACCAGGGATTCTCTAAGGAGACATCAACATATCAAAACCATTGGGGCTTCTATTAGAAGTCACCAGCAATGGATAAAACATGGGGATAAGGGATCTAAGTTTTTCTTTAACTATCTTAAACAAAAGAAAAATATGGAAAGGATTGACAGGATTGTTGTGGATAATTAGGAACTTACTGATATTAATGACATTGCTGCTGCCTTCAAAAATTTTTATAAAGCCTTATTCCATTCGGAAGACAACAACATTTCCAATGAGCTTAGAAACAAATGTAAGGTGCTTATACCCAAGAAAATTAATGAAAAAGATGTCTCCATCCTTAGGGCTAGGATTTCAATTTAGGAAATTACTGATGCTATAACTACTCTTAAAAAAGATAAGGCTCCTGGGCCTGATGGTCTTCCTGCTGAATTTTATAAATCTAATATTGATTGGATTGCCAAGGATTTGTTTGACCTATACTCAGAAGCCTATGATTGTGGTACTCTTGGAAATCTTATCAATATGGGGATTATCAAACTTATCCCTAAGGATGGAGATAAGTCCCTTATTAAGAATTGGTGTCCTATCACTTTGCTTAATGTTTCTTACAAAATTTTAGCCTAAGCTTTAGCTTCTTGGCTTATTAATATTCTTCCCAATTTCATATGTCCCACCCAAACTGGTTTCATAAAAGGTAGGTATATTCTCGAGAACCTTGTCACAAGTTGGGAGGCTATGGATTGGGCTAAGAGCTCGAACCAGAGGTCTGCTATGTTTCTTTTAGACTTTGAGAAAGCCTATGACCGTGTTGAATGGGATTTTATTCTTGCTATTCTTCAGGCCTTTGGTTTTCTTGATGAGTTTGTTAGATA
Organism: Chamaecyparis obtusa; assembly: GCA_027943335.1. NCBI lineage: Eukaryota > Viridiplantae > Streptophyta > Pinopsida > Cupressales > Cupressaceae > Chamaecyparis > Chamaecyparis obtusa. The sequence goes on along the minus strand of BSBK01008752.1, from coordinate 58,171 downwards.
TATTCAAGTGTTACTCAAAGACTCCTTTGCTAGAATTGAAATAAATGGTTTCCTATCTAATCCTATTCCTCTGTCTCGGTCTATTAGGCAGGGATGCCCTCTTGCTCCTGCCCTCTTTGTTATTGCTTCAGATGCCTTATATTATGTTCTCAGAGATAACAATATCTCTCCCAAAGTTAATGGGGTCCTCCTCCCTGATAACTCTGATTTTCTTAATATCCAATTTGTGGATGATACTTCATTGTTCCTTGAATTTTCTTTCTCTAATATTCAACATCTTAACCAGAAACTTGAGTTGTTTGAAACTATTTCTGGTGCTCATATTTCTAAAGCTAAATCTATTATGCTGGGATGGAATGAGGAACCACCAGATTGGTTTCCTCAGTTCGGTTACTCATGGGGTGGACCTAATAAGATTGTTAGATACCTGGGGGTTCCTTTCTCTATCTCCCCCTCCCTCAAAGACATCTGGACTTGGGTCAAAGATAAAATTATAAAGAAGTTGTATAATTGGGATAATAGAGTGCTTTCACTTGTTGGCAGGGTGCAGGTTTGTCAGAAAATTTTGTCATCCTATAGCATATAATATTCTTTAGTTTGGATGTTTAGTAATTATCAAATTTTGGAAATCCAGAAGGCTATTAGGAGATTCCTATGGTCTGATGGAAAAGGAAATAAAAAGAAGCATGCTGTTAGATGGAATTGGTGTCATATTGATAAGAACTATGGTGGTCTTGGTCTTAAAGACTTGAAAAATCAAGGCATCGCCTTGGCTGCTAAATGGATCTTCCAGTCTCTTGATGGTCAGGAGCCTTGGAAGATTCCTATTAGAAATAATATTCAAACTAGGTATCCTAGGCAGGCTAAACATTGGAAAAATCTGCCTTTTGCTGACCTTGTTGCTAGGTCATTCCCGGTTTCTATCCAAGGCTTCCTGGTCTTTAAATCCATTTGGAAGGCCTGGGAGCTTGTGAGGGGTTATATATATAACTCTAACTTTAGTGACACCAACTCTATTCATGGAGAGCATTCCATATGGTGGAATTTGAAACATAATAGTAAACCTCTTGCTATGATTCAGGGCTGCTCTGCGAAACATTGGAACAGCCAAGGCATTAAGTATTTTATTGATTTTCTTGAGGGAGATAATCTTCCTAGCTGGCAGCATATTAAAAATAAATTCAATCTTCATGTTTCTCATATTCATACCTTTAATATGGTTGCTAATGCCTATCGCAGTATCCTTAACCTTCCTTTTAGATGTGATGTGGATTCGCATCAGTTTCTGCAATTTAGATGGGATGATGGATCTTTGCTGCATAAAGTTAAAGCCAAGGATATCTATAAAGTGCTTAATAAGGATAACTCTATTATCCTTCACCTTAATATTGTTTGGTATATGAATTTGAGTCCTCTTGAATGGCAGAAAATGTTTGATAAATTTTGGAAAGATCATATTCCTCCTAAAATCTTACATTTTAAATGGCAACTTCTTCTTGATAGGCTTCCTTTTAAAAATTAGGTTGGTATTACTGACAATTGTTCTTTTTGTAGGGCTCCTGAGACCTTGAGGCACATATTCTTTACTTGCCAATTTGCTAGGAATATCTGGAAGTCCTTTGGTTTATCTATACCTGATCATATTTTTGTTTTAGATACTATTTTTGGAAATCTACATGGTTTTAAAAAGGATACTAATTTTTTATGGAATATTCTTTCTTCTCATATTCTATGGTTTATTTGCAAATGTAGAAATGAAAACAAATTTCAAGATGTTGATAGAACCCTTACTCTGTTTCAATTGAAACTTATACGATTTAAGATTTTCTCATAGATTTATTGTGTCATGAAGCTCAAGAAAGAAAAACTTAAAATATTTCTCCATGATGGGCTTGCTACGATGTTCATTTATGAGATGAAACATGGGCTGGAATGGGCCAATATCATTGATAACTAGATGGCTTTTGAAGAAGTTTTAAAGAAACTTCTTAAGGAGATGCGTGCTACTAGAGGCCCCTTTTCTGATAGACTGGATTTCTTATCTCAAATCCTGGATCGGAAGAAAATTGTTTGGATGGAAGCTAATCTTTGATGGACAGCCTAGATTGACGATCAGGATGATATTCTACATTAGTCTTGTTTCCTTGTACTGTTCACAGTTGCACTGATACTTAGTGTGTTAGTTTTGTTTGGACCTATGTTTTTGGTGGTTTGAGGCTTGCCTCCCACTTCTTTTTGATATTGTAAGCTTGTGAACTCTCCATTATTTAATTTAAAAAAATTATATATTATTTGACCTTGGCTTTGCAACTTGGCTTGGAAGCCTTCCACATGTGCGGGAGGCTTCCCAAGGGCTGATACACGTTACTTCCTCTTTAATATTCTTTGTTTTTGCATTTACTCCACCTACGAAGTCATTTTTCCAAGCAGTTACTCGTGAACATCCCAAATGAGATGGAGCCCAGTTCATCCCTACATTTGGACGAGATGTAGAAGGTGCTAGAGGAGACCAATCACAAGGTAAGAAGTCTACGCCCAATAATATTGTCATTCACCCTAATGGAAAAATGGCCACATTTATTAGGGCTGAAAAGGAATGGTTAGGGAAGTCTGCTATTTCTCTTGCCTTTCAAGATGTTTTTTATCAATGATTGGTTGTATTCTGTTTGGTCCAATAAATTTGGGTATAAATTTTATTTCTATCGGATGCTTCAGAAAGGTTTATTTGTCATATTTTTCATTGACCCTACTAGTCAAAAATTTGTCATAGATAAACAATTATGGGTTGTTGGTCCCTCTTGTTGTAGGACCATTGGTTGGTCTGTAGATGCTAATCTTGAAGAGGTCCTAGAGCTATCTATCCCTAGGTGGCTTACCATTAATAATGTCCCTCCTTTTATCTTGTCCTTGCTTCCTGAGGCCCTAGAATCATTTTGAAAAGTGATTAGGGTGGATAAGTCTGACACCATTACATACACATGGATGCAAGAGTGCTTGTCTCTCTCAAATTTGGAGTGGATTAACTAGATTGAATTGATTTTTAGTTAGAAGATGGAATGTTTCATTGTGACATTGAATTTATAAGGGGGCTAAATGTCTACTTTCTGTGTAAAAAAGAAGGCCATAGAAGATAAATTGCCGCCCAATGATTCACTCCAAGTCTAAACATTATGGCCCTATTAATACTGGACCACCTATCCCAAAGAATTCTTTTCCTTCCCCTTGCAATCCTCACACCTTAGACAACTATGACATTGTGGTCAAAGAGACCTAGCCTAACCCAGTTTCAATTGAGGATGACATTAAGCAGAGCTTGGGAGAACTTGATCATGCCATTGCCACTTTTGAACCTAACTTTGGAACACTCGAGGCCACAAAAGATATTTGCAATGGAGAATTAGCCTATAAATTGGCCACTTCCGACAAGCCCAAATATAAATCCAAAGGAAGGAATTTGAATGCTCGACTGTTAGCTTTAGAAAAGATAAGACTTAATGATGAAGGTTTTAAAAAGCAAAAAGGGAATCACAGTGAGAAGTATGTAGACCTGGTTGTCTGCACCTCTCTAAGGTTGTTTTCTAGAACATGGGAGAAGAGGATAAAATGAGTGACAGGATAGAAGGGAGGAGTAGGGTAGAAGTTGGGCAAGGAGGTGGTTGTGTGGATGCCAGAGTTTCTATTGGTTCTATGTGTTTGACAGAGGGGATACTATCAAACCTCCATGTAACCCTGATGAAGGAATTTTTAATTGTTCTATTGTGATCATCCCTGCAGCCCCCCTTGCCTCCCAAATTTCACCCTAGTGTTGGCCTCCACTCTACCACTCGCTCCTCTTTTTTTCCAGAGGGGAGAAGTGGATGGGACAAGGTTGTAATGGACCCATAGAAGGGATTAACAGAGGAAAAGAGTTGGGCTCTTGTCCCCTATTATATGGGGAAGCCTAACCATGATAAGAAGGTTTTTTTAGGCAGTAAGGAGAAAGGTGAACTCAAGGGCTTCCCTCCTGAGGAACATTTGGATGATGAATGTCCTAACACCCACATAGGCTCAAGGAGGAAGAGAGGGAGGCTTGTAGGCTCTTCCAATAAGAAAGTTTTCAAGAAAGATGATAAAAAAGAAGATAAACCTAAAACTAGACATCTACCTAAATGCTATAATAGCTTTAGGACTAATATGGACACATCCTCCTTAGTTTACATGGATATTAAAATTGCCTCATAGAATATGAGAGGATTAGAATCCCCTGATAGGAAATACATAGTGTAAAGATTCCTGATAATGAGTAGAGATATTGAGATTCTGATGCTATTAGAAGTAAAGGCCACCAAATTTCTACTACATGTCTTTTTAAAGTGCATTTGGAGAAATTTTGTTGCATTTTCCAATTCTCATGATAGAGGAAGAGGAGGTACCTCCATCTCAATTGGTCCTAAATGGAAGGGGATGGTGTCAAAGTGGGGTACCTCTCCATGTAACATGATGGTCTAGATTATCTTCAATTTTATAAGCTAGGCCTTTGGGGCTTACACTTTTTATGCCCCAAATGACTATAGGGACAAATCTGAGTTATGGAAATGGATGGCTCATCTTGAGGAGATATCCTGGATCATATGCGGTGACTTAAACATGGTGGAAGACTGTTAGGATAAGATAGGAGGATGTAGGATGGTTTGGAAGGGTTGAGACTATTTCTTTTGGAATAGGATGCTGATGAAGCATAGGTTCATTGATCCACTTAAGGGGAATACAGATGAGCACAAGAACATCTGGTTCACATGGTGCAACTTTCAACAAGGAGGGAAGAGGATTTACTCAAGGTTAGATAGATTTTACTTCAACAAGGAATGGTTTGAGTGCTGCAAGGACAAGGAAGGTAGATGTTTCGGGGTGATCCCCTATTCTTTATCTGACAACCACCCCATCACTACTAGATTTGGGTCTTTAGGGGAAAGGAAAGTCCAAAATCCAAAGAGGAATGGCTTCTCCCTCAATGTTTCTTTTCTAAATGAGGAAGAAGTTTCTAATTTTATTTACATTACTTGGCATTTTAATAAAATGATGGTTGGGGACACTAGGTCTATTGACAAATGGGTGCAATGCACTCTTAGTTGGAAATCCTTGTTCCAAATGGTGGGGGAGAAGATGGCTAGATATGAAAGAAGAATGGAAGGACATTTGCTGGAGAGACTAGCCAGAGAAGAGTGTTAGCTTCAGGAAGACCCTCCTCTATCCACATTATTGAGGAAGTTATGTTTGCTAGGGATTACTTGAGGAACATTCAAAATGAAAAATGAGAGGGGCCAGAGTTAGGGCAAGGATTAACTAGATGGATCAGGGGGATAAGGGTTCAAAATATTTTTTTTTATCTATCCTTAGACAAAAATAATCCAAGGTCAAGATTGAGAAGATTTTGGATGGAGATGTTAAGATTGAAAAGAAAGAGGACATCCTTAGTACTATAAGAGTTTGTTTACATCTGAAGAAGATGATGGTATGTGACAAGCTAGAAAGTGGGTCAGGAGGATGGTTCCTAAGAAGGTGTGTTATAAGAATTCAATGAATTTGGGTAAACCATTATTTGGGTAAACCATTATCTGTTGAAGAAATCTGCAATTGCATCCAGGCCTTGGCCCTAGACAAAGCCCCTAGGCCTGATGGCCTCCCAGCTAAATTTTATAAAAAGAATGGTAAGTGGATTGGAGAGGAGCTTTGTGAGGTATATAGGGAAGCCATGGAGAAAGGCTCACTGGGAGGAGACACTAAAAGTGGTCTAATAAAGGTCATCCCTAAGGAAGGTGATCGAACATTGATTAAAAATTGGAGGCCAATCACCCTCCTTAATGTTTCATATAAGATTGTTGCAGAAACCTTGGCTAATAGGCTAGAGAAGGTTCATCATATTGTCATTAACCCCAAATCAGACCGGATTTTTTAAGGGAAGATAAATTTTATAAAATCTAATCACTTGTTGGGAGGCTATGTGCTGGGAAAAAGACTCAAGGAAAATAGCTTGCATGAAGCTAATAGATTACGAGAAAGAATATGATAGAGTGGAGTGTGGATTTATATTCATGATGATTGAAGCTCTTTGTTTCCCTACTGAGTCTGTTAAGATTGTTCAAGTGCTTATGAAGGAGGCCGAAACCAGAGTGGAAGTCAATGGATATAGGTCTAAAGAATTTGAATTGTCCCGTTCCATTAGGCAGGGGTGTCCCCTTGCCCCAACCTTATTTGTGATTGTTGCTGATGCATTAGGCTACCTGCTAACAGATGACACCCTATCTCCTAAAGTCAAAGGTGTCAGCATTCTGGGACGTGGAGAAATTGCAAATATTCAGTTTGTAGATGATACTGCAATAATGTTGGAGTTGGAAGAAGATAATCTGAAGAATTTCATGGGGAATATGGAGGTATTTTGTAAAGCCTCAGGCAGCAAGATTTCCATAGCTAAATCTATACTCTTGGGTTGGGATGACACACCCCCGGAGTGGGTTAGTCAATGGTCCATTAATTGCTAGGGACCCAATCTGGAGGTAAGATACTTGGGCATCCCTTTCTCCATTTATCCGAATCTCAAGAATATGTGGGAATGGGTGAAGAGCAAGATCATCAAGAAATTAGGGAAGTGGGATAACCAGTATCTCTCATTGGCAGGGAGAGTGCATGTTTTTCAGAAGCTCCTTTCTACCTAGACCATATACTATTCCTCAACATGGCTTTTTCACCAATACCAATTTAATTTTCTCAAAAAGCACATAAGTAATTACCTATGGTCGGATGGTAGGGGAAATAAGGAATGACATGCAGTCAAATGGGATTGGTACATGATGGACAAGAAATTTGCGGGTCTAGGGCTTAAAGAATTAAAGATTCAAGGTGTGGCACTTGTTGCTAAATGGATTGTGAAGTCTCTTATTGGGGATGAACAGTGGAAAATTCTGGTTAGGAAAAACATCCTTAGGGGTACCCCAACAAAAGGAAAATGGTGGAAGATCCTTCAGATCAATGACATATTAGCTGGGGATGTTGATTTCAAGGTGAAGGGTTCTCTAGTTTTTCAAGCTATATAGAAAGGGTGGGAATGTGTGAAGCATCTGGTTGAGGAGAAAGGAGTGTTGATGGCTAGTGGACAATTTTGTGCCAGTAGATCAATCTGGTGGGGGTTGAAGTACCATGATATACCACTTGCTCTCTTACAGAGATGCTCTGCTAAGACTTGGGTAGACAGAGGGATTTTATTACTTGTAGATGTTCTTCAGAATGATGATCTCTCACAATGGATTGATTTGATGCTTGAATTCAACCTCCCCCAGTCCCGATACTATACTTATTCTATTCTCAAAGAAGCCTGCTCCTCCTTGCATCTACCTAAGGAATGTGTTGTTGATAGTAAGGCCTTCTTGTCATATAAGTGGAAAGACGGCTCCCTCCTTCCCCGCATCACAGCCAAACAAATCTACTCTTCCCTTAAAGCTGATTGTGATATATTCTCCCATGTTTTAATAACTATCGGGGATTTCAACTTTCCAATGATACCTGGAGTAAGGTTTTTTTTGCCATTTGGACATTCTTCTCTAAACCAAAACTCAAGTACTTTAAATGGAGATTTTTGCTACACGGGATGGCATTTGGGCTCCCTAGTGAAGAAGTGGGCCTTTGTACAATATGTAAAGTTCCTGAATTGGTGAAACATGTCTTTTTCACTTGTATTGTTGCTAAATAAATCTAGAAGTTATTTGGCATTGACATTGGCTGTAATATTTCTATGCATGAGATTTCCTTTGGGCATATGGATGGGATTCGAAAAGTCATTAATGATTTCTTGGCTTTCTTCTCTGCACTAGTCTTGTGGCACATTCGGAAATTATTCAATAATAATGTTTTTGGTGATAAATTTAGGATGCCTACTGAGTCTCTGCAGAGGCTCACCTTTCATAATATTGCTATGCAGGCTACTGTAGTAATAAAGAGAAAGAAGACCAAGTTATTAGACATGTTCAAGGATGGCATGGTGCACCTCAGTTACTGGGAGGTGTCTCATGGATATACATGGTCTAGGAAGTCTGAAGAGCATACTCCCTTTGAAGTGGCCCTTCACAACTTTTTGGTTGAAGTGGAAGAGCGGAAGAGGAAAGAAAGGTAGAAAAGGAACAATGATGTTCGGGTTGTACCACTAGCAGCAGTGCCAGGCAATATACTTGTGGCACAGACGGTGCAGTACTCATACAGGCAATACATCGAGTAGAACAAGGTTTTGGTGTGGATGGAGGGTGGCAGAGGCTGGACAGCTTGGGTCCCTCACTAGTAGGGAAGATAGAATTAATTCATATATATATATATATATATATATATATATATATATATATATTCTGAGGCATTGGTGTACTGACACTAAAATCAGATTGACTGTTGATATTTTTTTGTTTTGATGGTGATAGTCTAAAACTGTGAACTTCTCTGTGGATATTGTAGTTTTGATATATGATGCTTAATAGAAAAAAAAATTACATATTATTTTATATGTAAAATAAATATTATAATTAAAATAATCAATTTATTTTAAAATGATGAATGTAAAAATGTTTTGAAATTGTTGATTTCATTTTTTTAAAACTTATTATATTTGAATAATTGATGGGTTCAAATTGAATGACGAAATAGACTTTACAAAATTAGACACTTCAGTAGAAAATATAGGAAAAGCATAAAATACATTAAAATTAAAATTTACATATTTTATAAAAAAAATTTATTGCAATTGATATCTTCTATTTTTTAATTTGGATATTTACTAATGAAAACATTTAAATTAAAACTTTTTGAAAAATAAGTGTGTAACTTATTTTTAAAATATTATGTCTATGAAAAATAAGAATACATGTTTGTAATTATGAAACATAAATTTAATATAATACATTTATTAGTTAAATTAATTAATAATAAACATAATAAGATAAATTTCATTATATTTTAGAAGAAAACATATAAATTTAAAACATATAAGTAGTGAATCCAATTATAGCCAAACTTTTCAATGATTTAAAAGCAAATATATAGGTGTTTGAATCTCCAATGCAATTATTATTGATATTTGTAAATTTAGTTTGTATAATATAAAAAAAGAAAAAAAAAGAAAAGATTATGTTTTAATAGATTTCCCTTTTCATTGGATGATAATATATTTCCAAATGAATTCAAGTTAACAACCTTGTAAATTGATTGACTGTATTTTTAATTTTTTGTTTTGATGGTGATAGCCTAAAAACTGTGAACTTCTATGTGGATATTGTAGTTTTGATATATGATGCTTAATAGGAAAAAAAATTATATATTATTTTATATGTAAAATAAATATTATAATTAAAATAATCAATTTCTTTTAAAATGATGAATGTAAAAATGTTTCAAAATTGTTTATTTAATTTTTTTTAAACTTATTATATTTGAATAATTGATGGGTTCAAATTGAATGAAGAAATAGACTAACAAAAGTAGACACTTAGTAGATAAAAAATAAAAGAAAAAGCATAAATAAAATTTTAAATAATATATAGATTTAGATACATTAAAATTAAAATTTACATATTTTATAAAAAAAATTAAAATTATTGCAATTGATATCTTCTATTTTTTAATTTGGATATTTACTAATGAAAAAATTTAAATTCAATTCAAACTTTTTGAAAAAATAGTGTGTAACTTGTATTTAAAATATTATGTCTATGAAAAATTAATTTAATATCTTACATTTAGTAGTTAAATTAATTAATAACAAACATAATAAGTTAAATTTCATTATATTTTAGAAGAAAACATATAAGTAGTGAATCCAATTATAGCCAAACTTTTTCAATGATTTAAAAGCAAATATATAGGTGTTTGAATCTCCAATGCAATTATTATAGGTATTTGTAAATTTAGTTTGTATAATATGCAAAATTATGTTTTAATAGATTTCCCTTTTTCACTGGAAATCTATATATTCCCAAATGAATTCAAGTTAACAACCTTGTAAATACACTTAGTAGATAAAAAATAAAAGAAAAAGCATAAATAAAATTTTAAATAATATATAGATATAAAAAAAAAAGAAAAAGCATAAATAAAATTTTAAATTATATATAGATATAGATATGTTAAAATTAAAATTTACATATTTTATAAAAAAAATAAAATTATTGCAATTGATATCTTCTATTTTTTAATTTGGATATCTACTAATGAAAAAATTTAAATTCAATTCAAACTTTTCAAAAAAATAGTGTGTAACTTGTATTTAAAATATTATGTCTATGAAAAATAAATTTAATATAGTACATTTAGTAGTTAAATTAATTAATAAAAAACATAATAAGTTAAATTTCATTATATTTTAGAAGAAAACATATAAGTTTAAAACATATAAGTAGTGAATCCAATTATAGCCAAACTTTTTCAATGATTTAAAAGCAAATATATAGGTGTTTGAATCTCCAATGCAATTATTATAGGTATTTGTAAATTTAGTTTGTATAATATCCAAAATTATGTTTTAATAGATTTCCCTTTTTCACTGGATGATAATATATTCCCAAATGAATTCAAGTTAACAACCTTGTAAATTGATAATTTTTTATTTATGTTTTAATAGATGTTCCCTATTATCATTGGATGATAATATATTCCCAAGTGAATTCAAGTTAACAACCTTGAAAATTTATCTTATACTTGTTTCTCTTTAATAATAAAGTAGTATGATGATTTTTTCCTTTGAATATCTTTGATTACTTTTAGAAAATATACATGTGTTTTGTAATGTTAAAATGATAAAATCTAATGACACTATTAAATGGAAATCAAAGAAAAGATTTATTAAAACAATTTTTAATTTTATAAAATTAAAAGACTTAATTATTATACAAACTTACAAATAAATTTATTATAAAAATTTCATATAAATAATTCATTTAAAAAATACTAATAATAAAATAATTAAATTTATTTATTACCCATTCGTGTTAGATTACAAACTCTAAAAACTCTAAAATAACATAATTAAATCCACAAACCCTCGCAGCAAAAACATTTAATACAAAATGAATACCTGTAAACACTTTAAACACGAGTTATGATAGTTACTTGTTCACTTGTGAAATACCTAAATGTAGTAGCATTTATTATAGGGTCATCCATAATGTTTGGATTAGACTGTCCATAGTAACAATGCTGAAAAGAACATATGATGTCGAATCTCAGGTACTTATTTTTGTAAGTTATTGAGAAATAAAAGAGTTATCAGTCAGAATGTAAGTAAATTAAAAGGTTTTATGATTAAACAAAATCAGATCAATTCAGTTATATTTAAAAGCTCTCTCAATACATCATAATGGATTTGAAAGAAGCATATCTGTTATTGAATATTTGGTAGATCAAAATTTATATTATTAAAGCGATAAAAAAATAGTGATATAAATATTTTTGATTAAGGTAAGCAGGCCATGATTTACATAAGCAATACCAGAAGATTAATGAACTTGCTGGTTTCATCTACTTTACCTAACTTGCAGAAATAAATAAAAACATGGCTATTCATTCCCAAGATCTTCTGTGGTTCCTCGGTACAATCTGACTTACATGAATCACCACCATAATCAAGAAAATTCATCAACCAACTGAAGAATGAAGAGTGGGGCCCTAGGCCAAAGCCTTTTATAGATAAAAGACAAACAAAGCCATAATCTTCAATGTGCTAATGAATGGTCTTGGTTGTGATGGTGATACTCCAGAATTAATTTTTTTATTGCTCAAAAGGAAGATCTGAGAATTGTTCCTGAACTTTAGAAAAGCAAGTCAGTTCCATTGAGAGAGCCCAAGTGCTTCTGAGCAACTTGAAACATACTCATTGTTCTCCTGATGCCATCACTTATGATCCCTTGAACAATGATATTTGCAAGGTCATAAGAGAAGATAAAGCCACTAGACTAACACTGTGAGACACATTATATCTCACAAATACAGAATGATACCAGACTATGCAATGGGTGATAAGACTATCTATAGAATGATACTAGAAGCTTTTTTAGGGGAAAGGTTGCCGGGGTTGTATATTTTTTTTATCTCTGGTTGCAGGAAGTGAGGAAGATACATTGATGCATTACATGATGAATATGAAGAAACAATGCCATTTTATGATTTTCTCCGTGCGGACTGTTCATTGTGTTGTCAAATACGAAGATCTATAGAATCTTGGCTTTTGCATCCACGAAATGATTATGGAATTTCTCATGTGTATGCTAATAATGGGTGACTTTCAGGTTGTACATTATTGACCTCAAAATATATTTTATTTTGACCTTTGCATTGGAAGTGTGAAAAAGAAGAAGTGAAAAACAGGCCTTGGCTTTTTGGCGCACTGAGTAAATACAAAGAAATATAAAGAAATGATGCCTCAAGTTTTTATCTTCTGTTAATACTCAATCATTCTCCTGCACACATGGAAGACCTATCATATGCAGTTCAAAAATCCAGACTTTGTTTCTAAGAAAGGTAACCATTACTCATGTGAAAAAGGTACCACCTTTTGTGGGTATGATTGAAAAAGCCCACTGTTTGGACAGAATCCCTCCAAGAACTAATCATACAATGGCGTTTCAAACAAGTTAAACCTCCTTGGAAATGTCTAGGACTATACAATGAACTAAGAAAGGCTTACATATGGCATACTATTGTGCACTAAACAAGAAAAAAATGGATCTTTGACGCAAGAAGTATTAAACTTGAACCCATGCATTCTTATACCAAAATACTCCATAGATGTACTAAAACTAATCACTAGCAGCATGATAAGGATTGAAAACAATGTATAAACCTGGAGACCTGCACCAGATGAGCGGAAGATGGGCTTCTTCTTATCACCCTTGTCATTATTAGTACTATTCTTAGTAGTAGTTTCAGATGCAGAGGAAGAAGATTTCCCATTGAGTAGGCTCTTTGACACCTTTTACTGCAACCATTATCTCTCTTTTTCCAAGATCTGAAACAATTAACACATCTGGGTTGTCCTAAGAACAAGAGAACTCTGCAGTAGATAGTTTTTGAGACTTTAATCGGGACGTGGATTTGCAAGCTGATCGACAGCTCTTGCACATGTGTAACATAGAAACTCTTCTCTGGCCAACACATTTAAAAAATATTTTTGATAAATTTTAAGTTTAAAAAACTTGCATCTTTCTCTGAGCTACTATAATGTCAAAATACAAACAAACAAAATATACAATCTGATTGGATGCCAGAGCTCAAGATTAATCACTATTTAAAGATAGTCCATAGCAATAGTTTCGCTGCCATGGCAGGAACAAATATATATAATATTTAACAAATATAAGCGTAATTATTGATGGTTTCATATAATTTTATCGCAGTATTGGTACTAGTAAGTAGCCTATTTGCAGGACGCCTTTTGTCTGATTAGAGAAACAAAGTTGTGGATGTTTGATCGATATATCTGGCAATCGTTTCCGGTAAGGACTGCACTAACTTGTTGAAGGCGAGATCTAATGTGTCTGCCTTCCTCTTCCACCATTAATGTGCGAACAGCTTTACTGACATCTTCCTTCGACAAAGAACCATCGTCCTCGTTTCTCCTGACCTCTACCCCCAACTTGAGTTCCTGGGCGATGAGCTTAGCATTTAAGCCTTGATCATGCTGCAATGGAAGAGCTACAAATGGCACCCCAAACCTCAATCCTTCACACACTGAGGTCCACCCGCAATGAGTGAGGAACGCTCCCGCAGAAGGATGGGCCAGAATGTGCAACTGAGGCGCCCACTCCATCACCAGAAGTCCTCTTCCTTCCATGCGCTCCACAAAGCCATGGGGCAACGCAGCCGCCGCCTGGTGGAGAAGAATAAAGAGAAATGGAAGTTCACTCTCTTCTAAGCCGAGCGCCAAGGCAGCTAGATCTTTTTGCGTGAGAATACATTCGCTGCCAAAGGAAAGCACCACCACTGAACGGGGCTTCTGCACATCCAACCAAGCTAAGCAACGGTCATTTACCGGTGGCGGAGTAAGATCCGGCATCTGAATCCCCACGGGAAGCACGGGCCTGCCGGTGGTTCTTTCTAAATATTCCAAGGATTTGCCTTCTAACTCTGCGCATGTATTGTAGGCTATCATCGAGCTACCCTTAAAACACATGCTCCACCGCTCTGCTATGTTAATGTGCCCTTCCTTCTTATTGAATACGTGCCGGTTCTTCCTGGCTTCAAACGGTGAATGGCGGATGTGCACCGAGGGAAAACCAGGCGGCGGCGCTGTCAGATCTGGGACTGTGATGCCCTTCTCTGCTATCATGGCGGCTTCCCGGCCTACAAGGAAGCCTGAACTGGCGGCAGACGTGTTGACGAAAAATATGGTGGGAATGCACAATTTGGCGGCTGTGGAAGCAGCCCAATACTGTGTCATATCATGGATTACATAATCCGGTGAAACCCTTGTCAACAGGGCTCCGAATGGCTTCTCCCACTCGTCCATTGCTTTGATGAGAAGCTCAAATGATCCTCCTCGCTTCAAATCTGCAGTTGACTCCACGCCTGCGGGCAGCCCTTCTACGGAGGGCAGAGGAAGCTCCAGCAGATCGATTTGTGGGTAGTGGTGTAGCTGCGAGATCTGCTGCCTAATCCATTTGATATTGAGGGGAGTGGAGAGGAAGGAAATTTTGAGACCGTGAGCACCCAATTTCTTGGCCAGCTCTAAGAAGGCTCTGATGTGGCTGTATGAAAGCCAAGGAACCATCATAACATGGATCTGCTCCATCTTTCCTTTCAAAATACTGAAACCAAAGAGCAAGTTTTACTTTGAAGACCGATCGATCACTTGTTTAAAAAGTAGCTGAGGAGCCCACGTGATTATTCTTTGGGTGAGAAAATTCATTCGGTGAGAGAAAGTTCATGTTAGTGCCAATTCATTCGGTTGATATAGCAATCCTTGTTTCTTTTTCTTTTTTTTTTTGTTGTGGGCTCTTATCATAAATAAAATATGTTATATTTATGTGTTGAATGCTCTATAATTATATTGAAACCATTATTTTGATATATCCATAACTAAATATTATATTATTTTATTTTTTTTGGATGTGGGTAAGGATATTCTGATTGAAAAGCGTTTGTCAATCCAAGAGAATTATAATATTAAAGAGAATGTTAAAGATGTGAGGAAGAATTACAATGATCTGTTTTTGTGAACAATTGTAGAAATTAATGCTTTGAAAGATAAAGGTACTCAATCTCTCTTGAACCAGACTTTGGACAAGATCATGGCATTAGATAAGGGCATCAAAGATCATTCAGAAGATCATGAGTTGTTAATTCAGAAGCTGGAGGATACCATGAATGTGATTCAGGATAAGTTAAGAGTTGTTATTGCTATTAGTAAATCAGCCATGGATAATAGTATTAAGCGCCTCAAGAAATTAAACAAACACATGGAAGCTTTACAAGTCATATCTAATGGACAGAGGTGTGACTAAGAAGGATAAAGGCCATGTAGAGGACAAAGGTGCTTCTAGAAAGGAGAAAGAGATGCCTTCTATGACCAAACCTATGACCAATTTGAGGAGTAAAGATAAGGAGATTACCCCAATTGACATCATGGGTAATAAGGTATGTAGTATTATTGAGGAAATCATACAAAATAATGATAGTCTTATAAGGGGTCTATAAGTTCTTTTGGGCATGGTTCTCATTTTTTCTATTCAAAGAAAATCAAGCTAAAAAATATTAAAATAGGTTATCAACTAACTATAATTTCTATTGCAGTAAAAGCATAAATAGATTATGAGTAAGAAAAAAAAGTGTGTTTAAGATCTAAACAAACTGTCATGACCCAAACTAGAATAGAACTAGTTGTCAAAAAAAATTGTACCATGCTCCTAGTTTTCACTTATTTTATCTCTTTCTTTTCAATGAAAGGTTGAGATGACATAACATTAGTTTCTTAATGCAATATAGCTATTAATAATGACTTGATGTGAACTGGCAAATACATTCCAAAATTCCTTAATGAGATATAGCTATTAATAGTTTGAGTTCATGTGAAGTGTGTAAATGCACTCCAAAATTGCTTTATGAAATATAGCAATTAATAATAACTTAATGTGTAGTGTGCATATGCAGTCCGAAATTGTTAATGAAATATAGCTATCAATAATGACTTGATGTAAAGTGTACAATGCACTCCAAAATTCCTTAATAAAATATACTTATTAATAACGACTTGATATGAATTGTGTAGATGCCTTCCAAATTCCTTAGTGACTGGTAGATAGGGGACAGACCCCAAGTCTATTCCTCAAGTATTCATATGTATCCTTTAGTAGAGGCTTTGTAAATATATTAGAAAGTTGTTCTTTTGATGTAACAAATTCTAGCTTCACTTGATTCTCCTTTACTTGTTCCCTCAAGTAGTGATACTTAATAGATATATGCTTTGTTTTAGAGTGCATCACCGGATTCTTTGAAATATTAATAGTACTAGTGTTATCATAGTATATAATCACTGGCTCAGTGATTACCTCATTCATTCCTTCTAAAACTTGCTTGATATATGCAATATTTGAACAGTTAGTAGCAGCAACAACATACTCTGCTTCAACTATAGACTGAGAAATGCAAGCATGTTTCTTACTTGTCCATGTAACAAGTCTTTCACCAAAGAAGAATGCTCCTTTGGTGGTACTCTTTCTATCATCCACATTTCTAGTCCAATCAACATCGGTGTATACCTTCAGTTCAAACTTGCCTTTCTTAGGATACAATAGTCCATAATCTTCAGTTTTCTTCAGGTATCTTAAGATTCTCTTTGTAGCAACCATGTGTGACTCTCTAGGGTTTGGAGAAAATCTAGCAACTATTCCAACAACATGTGCTATATCAGGTCTACTGTGAACTACATACATTAACTTAGCAATCATGGATCAGTATAGTATCTGGTTTACCTCAGTAGTTCCATCTTCTTTAGTCAGTTTACATCTAGTAGCCATCGGTGTTCCCATAGGTTTAGCATCTTCCATGCCAAATGTCTTCAATACTTCCTTTATATATTTAGATTGTGTGATGAATATACCATCATTCTGCTGAATCACTTGTAATCCTAGAAAGAACTTAATCTCTCCAAAAATAGACATTTCAAATTCACTTTTCATTTCATTAGCAAATGACTTATAGATATGATCTTGTCCTCCAAATATTATGTCATCCACAAATATCTTAGCAATCAAGATAGTATCATCAAAATTTACTTTCATGTATATATTATTGTTCTCACTTGTTCTAACAAATCCAATACTCAACAAATAGTTATGCAGCCTCTCATAACAGGCTCTCGATGCTTGCTTCAAACCATATAAAGCTTTATGTAATCTACATACCATATCTTTGTTTTCTGGATCAACGAACCCTTTAGTTTGTTCTATGTAGACTTCTTCTTCAAGTATTGGTCAGAGGACAAGGATTGGAAAAATTGATGGCTCAATCCAATCTTGATGCAAATCAGATTAACCAGGCTAAGGTTGATTACACATGTGATATGGATGATTGTATCTGGTATCAAGATATTATTTACTATTTGAGAAATATGAAATGTCCAACAAAATGGATGACAATAAGAAAAGAACATTGAAGTTGCAAGCCATCAAGTATGTGATTATAAAATGCAAATTGTATAGAAAAAATTTAGATTGCATACTTTTGAAATGTGTTGATGAAAACCAAGCTGACAAGTTGTTAAAAGAAATGCATTAGGGAGTTTGTGGAGGACATTATATGGGTAGAACTATTGCTCAAAGGATTTTGAGAGCAGGATTCTGGTGGCCCACAATCTTCAAAGATGTAAAGCAATTGGTAAGAAAGTGTGATGCTTGTCAAAGATTCTCTAGTAAGCTCAAATTTTCTGGAAATGTACCTTTGAGGCCAGTTGAAATGCAAGCTCCTTTCCAACAATGGGGAATGGATTTTATAGGAGAAATCCCAAACAAGTCCAGTGGGGGACACTCTTGGATCTTAGTTGCCACTGATTATTTTACAAAATGGGTAGAGGCTATCCCTAAAAGGAATGCAACAAGCAAGGTGGTGATTGATTTTCTATTGAATAATGTTGTTACATGATTTGGTTGTCCTGAGAGGATTGTCAGTGATAATGCCATGTGTTTTAGATCTGTTGAATACAAAGAATTCTGCAAAGGTCTAGGAATTTAGGTTTCATACTCTTCACCTTATCATCCACAAGGGAATGGACAAGTTGAATCAACCAATAAAAGTTTGATTAAGATCCTTGAGAGGATTCTTGAAAAGAATAAAAGGGCATGGAATTCAAAATTGCCATTAGTTGTATGGGCTGATAGAGTAACTGTGAAAAAGGCAATTGGTTGTGCACCATTTGACCTAGTGTATGGGATACACGCAAGGATGCCTCAAAACAACTTATTGGAAATGTATAAGTTTTTTCAGTTATATGATGATGATATAGATGATGAAATGCAATTAAGAATTGAAGATCTCATTAGGCTAGATGAAACTAGAAGAGAATCAGCTTCAATTAATGACAAGTTACAATTGTAGGTTAAAAATTTGTATGACAAAAGGACTATTGAAAGGAAGTTTGAACCTAATGACTTGGTATTAATCTAGAATGCTAGATTGGAAGATAAAGGGAAACATGTAAAATTTAATCCAATTTGGCTAGGACCATATCTGATTCATGAAAGGTGGGGACAAGATTCTTATGTTGTTAAAGAATTAAATAGTGATATTCAAGAATTGCCAGTTCATGGACAATTCTTGAAAAAATACTTCAATTGAAGGTATTTTTCTTTCCATGAATAGTAGCTAGGTCTGTACATGTTGTAAATTTTGTAAAGGTGTGCTTGCTCCTTGTTTCATTTCATCTTAGTTTGTAGGGTTTTGTCCTATTTCTCTCTGTGGTTGTTCTTTTTCTGATTGGTGGTCTGCTTCTCCCAGTGATCCTGAATCCTTGCCATGCCTCCAACAGGCATTCATGCCCAAATAGACCCATTGTTAGCACTTACAAAAGTTTTATGGCTATATGATTTCTTCTCTGATCTTTGCAAAGTTTTTCCTTGTCTCTGGCTTGAAACCCTAGGTCTAATTCATATTTCTTGCCGTTAGAAAGGTAGAAACCCTAATTGTCTTGGCCAGGTTCTATTCTTTCATTACCTTTTTTAGGCTGCTTAAATGATTTTTAAATGCATTTGTGCTTTTATTTCTCCCTTTAGTCGCTTGATCTCCCGATGAAATTAGAATATTCTTTTTTATCTGGTGACTTCCTAAAATGCTTTGGCCACATAGTCTCTCTAAGCCATGGGAATATTCTCTACCCTTCAGAGACTCGATGATTTGCTCTTAGTCCCCAGATATCCAGATGTGGCGATTAGTCGCCAGATCTCAACAATTAAGAATGTCATTGAGCAACTTCGTTGGTGGTTAGTCGCTAGATCTCTGAGTAAGTAGGTGGTTAGTGATCTTATTCAATGACTTGGATTTTACGGCTGTCGCGAGATCTCTTGATTTTAGCAGTTAAGTCCTAGGCATTCAATGACCTAGCGAGCACCTTATATCTTCTCTACTGTCACTGAGTCATGAGATGGTAGGCCCACTTCATGAGGATGGTACAGGTGGACCTAATGTCAGAAGATGCTGAGGTGTCAAAAGTTTACAGGTTGCAGAGCAGTAATGTGGCAGATTGTCAATGAGCTCAAAGTTTATAATGTATTCAGCAATTCAGCAACTAAAGGAAATGTCTAGTCTCTGAATCTAACTCAGAGTTGAGAAATGTTTCTGTGACTTCGAGAATGGTCTCAATCACGTGATCTCAGAGTTTAACCCTAGTTAATAAAAGGATTGTGAGACCTAGTGAATCTCTTTGTCACTGAGTCTCCAGATGATGCGGGGTTAAAGATAAAGGTAACATCAGGTGTGGCTCGACAGTTAAAGTTCTTGATTCAGCAATCTAGTGACTGCATGGTCTCAAAGTCTCAAGTTCCTGATGGTTAAGTGGAAAACCTCAAGTGATTCAGTGACATGATTATCTCTTGGTCATTGAATCAAAAAGCTAGCTCTCGTGACTTAATATGGACCGTAGGATGGAATGAAGAAGAAGATCAACAATGATCGTGAGATCTCAAAAAGAAAGTTGAAAAGTCAGAAGGCTTTAGTGATTAAGAGACTCCAAGCTTGTTGCTAGATCTCCAGATCGACTGAGGTCAGAAATGAGTTGGAGTAGCCAATTTGTGGGATCAATCAGAGTATGACACATGGTAGTGAGGTGTTCAAAGGGATACAACTTAGCGATGACATGGATTGATAGACAAATCATAAAGTGCCACGTATCTAGGTGGGCCCAAGTTTCCTTAGCTTAGTCTCTAAGCCGCGGGATGCAGACCGAATATTATTTTCTATTAAGTGATTATGATTTTGCTTTAGTTGAGTGATCTCCCAATGAAGTCCAAATATTCCTTTTTGACTCACGACTATGAGATGCGGTTAGTCACCAAATCTCATAGTGTCTAGTGGATAGCAAAAAAAGTGTTGAGGCTTCGTGACTAACCCAGTTGTGTGATTGTTGAATCCCACGTGGTTAGAGGAGATGACTATGAGATCATGAGACTACAGTCACTGAATCACTAAGTATAACTAAGGTTAAATAAGATGTCTAGCGATCTCACGATTAGGGAAAAATGTAAACCAAGATTCCTATTGAGTTAGGCTATGAAGCCCGGGTAAAGTGAGATGATCTAATGGTGATGATATAAAGTAAGTCTAGATTTGAATGCTGGCCATTGATTTACTATCTCGTACAATGCAAGTAGCTATTTCTTCCAGATTTAAAATTATTAAGGGTTTCAGTGATAAAAGGACTAGTATTCAATGCTTGAGCGGCTAAATCTGATAGATTTGATCTTATCTATTGCCACAAAGTGGTCTAGTGAGTTTGATAAATTGATTGCAAAGGGTATGTATCATAGAGAGTGGGTGAGGCAGTTTCTCAAGTTATGTTGCAGGTGAAGTGATCAGATTGATAAACATGGTGGAGTAATGATCTTTGGTACACAAGTCAGAAGAATTATCATAAATGAAGATAATTCTTGGATCTGATTGCTCAGGGTTGCTTGTTTTTTCTCCCCTGTAATAAATTCTTGGTTAAATTTAGTTGGTATAGTGGGTGAAAACCCTAACCCTTGTCCTAGTCATCTGAAGCTTGTTGCATCCTGACTTTTGGGATTCTAAGATGACTAGTGGTATATATTGTAGTAGTTTTGATTTTTTAAGTTTTTGATCGTGTTATGTTGATAGTAAATGTAAAAGACTAAACAAGGAGAGCCTGGATTTAGGGTTTGTTTCCTAGCATTTTGTTGTCTTGATAATGTATTGATTCTGTAGATTTTAATGAGAATACACTTGAATTCCAATCTCAAATTTATGTTTGTCTTCTTTTTTTAATCTTGAGTTCATATATGTTAATGTCACAAAGTGAGTTAGCATATTGTATACAAAGTGTATTGTGGGATTATCTTTGAGTTCTTGACAAAGTTAGGATTAAAGCCTTTAAGGTAGTTTCAGTGAGTTCATGGTTAGATAAGAATTTGATGATCAGGTTTGGGAGTGAGGGATAATAGGCAAAGCACTTATTCTGAGTTCAAGAGTGTTTGAGTTAGGGTTTTCAGTTGATATATGTTATTGAGTGACTCTATGGCCTAGGTTAAGGCACTGATCCATTCTCTAGGAGTTCATCATCATCAATCACAAATATAAATGATAAATCTTTAAAATCAATTTGTAAAGGGTATAGTTGTATAATATTTTGTGACTCCTTTGAAGAAGTGAGTCAAAGATACACCCACCTGAGCATCTAGGCTCAAAGTGTAGGAGGATCCTTGTTAATTGGCCCTTTTCCTTGTAGACTTTGGAGTGGTGATAGAGTCAGTGACATTAGTTTCTCAATCATAGTGTAAACCTACAAGTAGAAAGAGAAGGGGAACCAACAGGCTCACTTCTTTTTACCTCTTCTTCTCCTTTTTCTTCTTCTGACTTTTCTTTCTCTTTCTCTATTTCTTTTTTTATTACCTTTTCTACTTTTTCATCAGTTATATCCTTAATCAATATTTATTGTTGATTAGGAGTGTTACCACATAAGTTCTCAGCCTCTTGAGTTCTTACATATGCTCCTTCAAACTTGTCCAAATCCATGTCTGTGGCTTCCATAGTAACTTTTACATTGTCAATGAAAATTGAGTCATCCTTGAGTGTCTCTATCATGGGCGCAGACTTATCTGCCTCTATATGTGTTTCAACTACAGGCGCTGTGTCCTGGGGACCTGTCATAGGTACATCAGTGGGCTCTACCACCTTAAATTCCTTTGTGGGCACTTGATCTATAGGAACAGTAGATGGGAACATGTGCCTATTCATGAAGACCTTCTCAAATGCTTTTTGTGTTTCCTTAGCCACCAATTCATAGTTCTTGTCCATTATATGCAAGGTTCTTAACTTGGTTCTAAGATGTGGCTTCACCAGATCTAACGACAACTTTTTCTCCTCTAGAGAACATACTAGTAGGCTGTCATCTAGAGTCTTTTCTCTAATCCTTAGATCCTCTTCAATGGCTTGCCTTTTTAGGAACTCCAAGATGTTCCACACATTATCTAGAATCATAGTTTTCAATTCTAGGACTGCCTTTTTGAACTTCAACATATGTTTGACAATCATTCCATGGATTTTTTATTTTTCAATTTCACTATACTTCTCATAGAACTTCCCTACTTGATCTATCCTACCTTCATCAATAATCCTTGTGCTCAACACACTTAGACTAGGTTTGAAACTTACATCTGGAGGTATTTTAGTGTTCTTCTTACTTCTTGTTCCTTGTGACGATGGATGACCGGTGCTGATCTCTTTCTTCCTCTTTTCTATTGTCTTATACTCTGGAGGAGTAGTAAGATCAATTGTTACTATGGGCGTAGGAGGGGCAACATCAGATTTACCCTTTGGATCATTTGATTTCTCAAATTTCACCTTCTTTAACTTAGGGTCATCTTCCTTTTCTTTTGCTGCTGATGTGCTCTCAATTCCCAAGGCAATCTTTTCTTTTCTTGCTTTGTCAAGGTCTTCTTGAGTTACTCTATGAATTCTAAGGATCTCAAAAGTAACCTTAGCTACTTTTCTTTTAGTTGATGCACTATTTAGAACAACATCAACTTCTCTAGTTTTCTCTTCATAAGTCCCCCATCTAGGCTCATTAGGGTCTTTAGGGGCTGATAGCAATACTTGTGCATATGATTCTAGGAATTTTTCATCAACCTCATATCCAAGTGGATGGATCAACTTTTTTCTTGGCTCAACTAATTCCATACAAGCTACATCAGTCTCTACCATAAAGAAAATGCTATCCTTGTATTTATCAACAATACTTTCTAGTATTTTGTACCTCATCTACATTTTAACCCTAGATATCTTCAATTCTAGTGTTATGTAATCCTTTAGTGTACTCTTAGTAGTTGATTTAAAGGATATATGTGGCATTGTAGGAAAACTCTTGTCCAAATACAAATCAGATACTTTTCCAAGAATGTGGAAGTACATGTATATGATAAAAGATCCAAACTTGAATATTTTGGTCTTGTCATGTTTGATGGCCTTAATGTTGTCTATTAGTTGTGCATGCAGGATCTCGCACAAATTGAACTCTCCATTCTCTCTCACAAGTCTTATTGTTGCAAGAATTGTGGCCGTAGATACACTATTTACTCTGCTGGTATGTTGATGCCTATACCCTAGTATCATGGACACCAATTTGATGTCTTTCTCTTCTATAGGCTCAATGGTCATTCTGCACCTATCACTTCTTGACTTGTATGACTGTTCTACAAGTTTCCTCACATCCTTGCATGCTAGAAGGATGGTACCTTTCTTAGAGAGACCTGTCATCTCATGAATTAGGTCTCCTATGATTTTTATTGGAACTTCACCTATCCAAAATAGGTCATCATGAATTCTGCTAAGTAAAATCTTTACCCATTCTGACTTGTAGAGCTCATATGTAGTTGCATATTCAATTATCGGGTGGTTTTCAAACTATGCATACTCATCTAGGAAGGTTTAATCTAGTTTCATCATGGTTTCTAAATGTGCTCTTATTCTATCAAGTCCTACAGGATCCTTACAATATATGTATGCACAAATGTCTTCAACATGCATAACACCGATAGGTGTGCTAGAGAATGCCCCTTCTAGGTCATCCAATATGGATTTGAATAGATGCCTCTTAAATACATATCTTTTCTTCTCTGCAACATCAAATACAATAGGACTAGCCATCACTTACTTCTATATCACTTTCTTAATGGTTTCCAAGAACTTCTGAATCGGTGTGACAGATGAGGGCTTCCGCAACTGATCAAACACACTGCTTCACTGGTGAATCAATATGTAATCCTTCACAATCAACTTCTAGGTCTTCTATGTTCTTCAATCATGCTGAACTCGAATGCAATGAGTGATCTACTAACTTCTATGTACTTTAAAGTGAAAATTCCTCCATTAATGCTTGCTGCGTAAACCAGACTTTCATTGAAAATCTCCAACCTACATTTAGTAAATAATCAACTAGTGTTCTCTTGCACATAGGTTTGTCTAGTATCCAAAAGCTTAAGTCCAAAGGCACATACTCTGAGGGTGAGTATACCGGCCGCGCAGGGGTTTAGAGCTAAATTATCTCCCCCTATGAGCCTGAGGGCCATTCATCTAGATGTAGAGTGTGCATCCACTGTGGATGCATCCAATACATTCTCATCAACCTTATCCTTCTTTGTCTCTAACCAAATTAAGCTCCCATCCTCTAAAGCTTTCACATACTTGACTTCTCATTCAGTATCCAATATTGTTTCTTCTAAATTTTTAGGGCTTTCTTGACTTTTCATCCTTGATCTACAAAAATTTGAGATGTATCCAACCTTGTTACAAGAGTGCCAAATAACTGGAGGTATTATATTCCTTCTCGCATTGACATAGGTGACCATTTTACACTATCTAGCTGAATGGCCATTATAGTTACATATCTGACATGTAACACTCTAAGAACTTCTTACATTTGACTGATTCTGATTTCTCTGATTATACTGAGTCTTGTTTTTCTGAATTGTCTTACAATTCATAGCTCCATGACTAAATTTATTGCATGAATAATAGTAACCATTGAAAGGTCTTATCTCTGTACAGTTCCTTGCTATATGTCCATGGTTGTTACATGCATAACAAGTGCAGTCTACTAGCTTGCGCTCATTCTTAGGTGGTTCAACATTATCTTTAGTTTGATCTTCAGTCTTCTTAGTATCAGTAGAGTCTTTTTGTGCTTTCATCCTTGCTCACATGTTGTCAATTTGATTTTGTGCTTCATTGTATCCAATGCAACTAGTATCTCCTTTAAGTCTTCTTACATAGAACTGAGATTCTATCAAATCAGAACTAGTGTGCAATTTATCAATGTGATTCTTTGCCTCTTTCAATTTAGATTCCAAGCTTTCCTTGTTGTTCCTTAGCTCCAATATTTCCATGTTTTCTTGCCTTAATTCTTCATTCAGTTGAAGGTTCTCTTTGATCTATTCATCATAGACATCTTGATTGTTGGTTAGCTTATCATCCAATTCTTCAATTTGTTCTTTCAAGGATGAATTTTCTTCTCTGAGCTTTTTTATCATAATCCCTAAATCATTGGTAGAGTATTCTTTCAAATCTTTTCTTAGAATTTTGATGACTGTTTGAGCATCACTAATTTTTTCTTTTAGTTCCTAAATTTCTTTTACAGATCTATCCAGATCTTCAAGAAAAGCTTCAAGATTTATTTTTAGATGTTTCACTTCTACTTTTTCCATGATCTCCTCAAGTGGTTCAAATTCTTGTTGAGGACAAGAGCTCTGATACCAATTGTTAGGAATGGTAACATTGAGAGGGGGGTGAATCACTATTCACTATATTTTAGCTTTTTACTTTATTCTAAAACTAAACTTGAATACTTCAATACTGAAATGAACATCAACATTAACATGAAACATGAAATCAACACATAAGACCAATATGGTTATGGGGAAACCCAAATAGGTAAAAACTCTAGTGGGAATTGACACCCACTAATATTATGTACTAGTGTTTTATGATCCTTGCTAGAAGATCCTTAACCCTATTATGAGTTGCTTTACAATGTGTTTAGTACAATGACTTGTCAAGGGTCAGACCTTGTTAGGAGTCTTTTACAATAAACCCTGTTAGGGGTGTGGACGCACTATCCTAGAGCTCACTGCTCAAGTGGTGAAGGCTACAACCTTCTAATCTCAAATACACACTATATCTGCTGGATGAACTGTCACTGTGACAATGCTTGTCTGATTAGTTCCTTTGATCCGTTGATGCTTTGACCTCTTGCAAAGCTCTAATACATCTTATCAACTCTTTGCACACTTCTGCTCTGCATAACTCAACTCTATATCAACTCGCATATCGATTACAATGGGTGCATCTACTATTTATATGTGCATACAAAACAAATAACTAGATCGACCCTTTAACTGATTACATACAATGCTTCCAATTGAATTGGCTCAAGTGTGTTTACAAAAAAATATAATTACATGTTGGCAACCTAATTACAATAGGTGCATAGCCTTTCCAACATAATAATATAACCGTAAACCAAAATACCAACAGTCGGTTGCTTGCTCTATTCTTCTCTCGCATTCATTGTCTGTGCAACTTGAACTCTCTGTATCTTCCTCATATTGAATCTTCTAATCATGTGGTCTTAGACTTAGCATGATAATGATTTTACCAACTTAACTTCTAGGGCACATACCCTAATTCTATTGTATGCACTTGCACTGATGCTTTGATCTTTAGGTACTTTGTACACTATTTAGGCTTCAACACTTAGCCAATTTCTAATCTTGTGATCAAGTGCGTTGACTCCAAAACACTATATGACTTTTTTTCCATAATGAAAACATTATACTAAGTCATATAAACTAGTATAGTCAACTTGCCAACACAACGGACATGCTTGTTGGCTTTTCAGTTTCTTTCTTTTACTTCTAAGTAATCTATGTTGTTCAGCATAGGTTGTAGTGAAAAAATGGTCATTATAATAAAGGATTTTCCCTATGAAAGTGGATGTATTCAAATTGATGAACCATTATAAATCTTGTTTTTTTTATTGTATGTTTGTTATTTCAGATTTTGTTATGTCTTTCAATTTATTTTGCAACTTTAACTTTACAACCTTGGAGTTGGAAAAGAAGTCTAACAATTTGTTTCCTCCCTAATTTAACACTTCACCTTTGCATTGAATTATTTGATTGGATATTTTAAATTTTAACACTAATTTAAAATAAAGAGCATTTTAAATAATATTTCTTTTCAATATTTAATAACAAAATAACATTTTAATAGAAAACATAGAATTATTTTTTCTAAATTACTTCCAAATCCTATTTATATCAAGAAGAGAAGAATTTTTTTTAAATCTCATAATATAATCATGATTCATATTTGCACATACATTAATAAGAATCAAATATATATAAAACTTCTAATAAAAAAATAAATAAGTGATTTTTGCAACTGGATTTATCCAACCAAACACTATCAAGGAGCTAGCCTCCTCTACCTTAACCACATTCCCGCCTTCATTCTTGTATCACATACTCTTGAACCACTAGATCTTTCATTAGTAGGTTAGCCTCAAAAAACATAATCAATTGAAATTACATCATATTTCTGTTTAATTATTTATCAACTTGATCAAAATTGCATATAAGAATATTAAACCAATCTATCAGAAACTAACATAATCATAGCATGGTATTGACATAACATCATCAATAGACCAAAAGAAACAATAAAGTATGATTAACATGTCTATCATAAAAATCATATCAAAATTGGTCGAGGTGTCTCCGACCAAGTCAATAAAATTCCACATTGTCAGTAATGAGTCCTAAATAATAGGAGTCTATCAAGACAAGTTGTGACATCCCTCCCCACTAGGAAGAGACATCGACCTGATGTCTTATGAAAGAACATCAAAATGTTCACACCACACACAAAACATAAGAAAAATTTAAATAATAGATAAAAATTCTATGTGAATAACTACAGAAATGATCTATGCATGTCTTCTGCATCCTCCCAAGTGGCATTATCAACACATAATTGGTCCCACTGGACCTTATACCGCAACACATCTTTTTCATCTATCTAATGGTAGGTTGATTAACAAGGTGGGTAAGCTCCACTATCTCCACCCATAGATCCTAAACCTGCAATGCACACCAATCTAAGATATGAGATGCATCTGGATGATAGGGATTCAACAAAGAAACATGAAACACATTATGGATTCGGTCTTGAGTGGTTGGTAAAGCAAGTTTGTAAGAAATGAGGTTGATAACCTCAAACACATAAAAGCTCCCCACATATCTCAGTGCAAGATTTGAAGACTAGCCAAAATAAATAGAGCTCTTGTGAGCTCTCACATGAAAAAACACCTTGTCCCCTTTTTGGAACTGTCTTAAAGTGTGTTTCTTATCTGCATAACTCTTTTGTCAGTTAGTTGCTTCCTTTAGCCGACCATGAATCAAAGTCATTTGTTCCTCCATCTCCCTCAACATATTAGGACCAATAATAATCATATCCTCAACTCTATCTCAACTGATAGGAGTGTGGCACTTCCACTCATAAAGTACCCAAAATGGTGTCATACCCAAAGAAGCATGGTAAGATTTTTTATATACAAATTCTACCAAGGGATGATACTCTTCCCACTTGTATTGCTTATCCAATTAGTACATGTGGAGTAAATCCTCTAACACCTGATTTACTCTCTATTTTCCCATTCACTTGAGGATCATAGTTTCTGCTAAAGTTTAATCAAGTACCCAAAGAAGCATTCAAGGTTGTCCAAAACCTTGATGTCATCAATAAATATCTCCACAAATTCATCTAGACAATCCCTGAAAACATTTTTCATTAAATTCATAAATGCTACAAGAGCATTTGTCAAACCAAAAGATAAGACAACAAATTCTACCCATACCTTGTCCTGAATGTAGTTTTAGATGTCTTCCTCCTTGATCTGGAGCTGATGATATCAAGATCTCAAATCAATCTTAGAGAACACATCTAATCAAATAGTTCATCTATTCATGGGAGAGGGTATCTATTCTTACCGGTTACCTTATTAAGCATCTTGTAATCAATGCACAACTGTAAGGTACCATCCTTCCTAACGAAGATCATTGGGGCTCCCCATGGTGATGCACTAAGATGTATAAACTCTTTATCCAAAAGTTCCTGCAACCTCACTTTCAATTCATACATCTTTGTAGTATTTTTTCTGTATGGATCCTTGGATTGCGGCTTGATTCCAAGCATTAAATCAATTGAGAAATCAAATTTCCTCTTTGGAGGTAATTCCTCCGGAAAGATATCCTAGAATTCTTGTAGAGTAGAATAATCATCCAAAATAGGAGTGTAAAGATCCTTAACATATGCTACATACATCATGTACCCCTTCCTCTTTGTATTTTTCAATTGCATGGCAAAAATCAGTCCAAGCTCAATGGGTCTTTTCATACCCAAACTACTATAGGTTTCCCTACATCAGCTAGGCATTCAACTAATTTATCTCTTTAGTTTACTATGGCCTTATGCTCAATTAACCAATTGATGCCTGAAATGACATCTTTAGAACCCGGTGGGACTCCATAAAGGTTTAGTTGCATTTGAAAACTTGGAAGTTCCATCTTGCTATAACCTAACCACTTCTCCACCCTATGCTCTACCTTATTACCATATTCTACCATCCAAGGTTCAGCCATACATCTTTCTCTAATAGGTAATGTAGATACAACTCTAGGATCTAAAAATATTCAGCTGCTCTAATATCTATCAAAATGTAAATATTACGGCCAAAAAGTTTACCAGCCATCTAAATAGGTGTATCCTAGAATTTTTCTAGTCTGTGATCCCTAGCCACATGAATCTAGTGCTGAGTCTGTGGGCCTTTCCCATCTCTCTGCATTGTATGGTGAGGACATGAGCTAGAATGGTTGTCACCTCCACAAGTAAAACAACCATCTTTGGGTCCATGTTTTCCATCAGGCTAATTCCTCATGTTTTCATTCCTGTTATTCCCATTCTTACTATTACCCCTATTATAATTCTGAGTGGTACTATTGGAATTCCTTCTTAAATTCCCTTGACCTTTTCCTCTCATGTTCCAAACCTACTAATGTACACTATCCTTCTATTTTGTATTCTAAAATTTTCTCTTGAAACATTGGGAAGCATTAGTCCTCTGATTTGTTCTCACTGCAAGTATTTGCTACAACTTTTGTTCCTATCTCAGGGCCTTCTTGAAAGAAAAATGCATAGTTTCAGGTTCATGCATATCAACTTCTAAATCTACTTCAAGACACAACCCTCGAATGAACTTGTGAGTTTTGAATCACTTGTCAATTGGTACTAAGGAACATACTTTACCAGGTGACAAAATCTCTCCTGATACTCTTTAACAGACAAAACATCATAAATCAAGTTCTAAAACTTAGCCAGCTTATGGTCTTAGTATAACTTTGGTAACCACCTCTTGGGAAAAAGTTGCAACAATGCCTCCCATGTAATCTCTCTAGGCTTCAATCTCTACTCTTCCATCTCATTATCCCACCATGTGGCAACTTCACTAGTCAATTGGAAAGCACCCAACATAGCCTTGAATTCACCTAGTAGATTATGAACATGGAAATATTTCTCCATGGAAATAATCCAAGCCTCAGCATCATCACCAATGATCTTACCATTAAAGGTAGGAGGAATGACCTTCTTGAGGTCTTTTCTCAGCTCTTCTACAATCTCAACCTTGTTATTGGCTACATCAGCAACCCTATAATCAACATCTCTCTTCAACTATTCCTCATTCCTCCTATCCTCTTCTTGTTTCCTTTGTGCCTCTAGCCTTTGATCCTCTTCCTATTTCCTCTAAGCCTCCAATCTTAGATCCTCTTCCCTCTTCATCTGTGCTTCCTCATTTTTTTGGTTCTCATTCTATCTACCCCTCAAATTTTGCTCAAGATGATTCATACAATCACCTTGCTGCTACAAGAGGTTTCCTTGTTCAATCAATCGGGGTATGATTTGATCTAGCATTTTATTTGGATCATCATTATTGTGCTCATTGCTAGTTCAAGCCTTGTTACTATTTCAGGTTTGGATAGTGACAAACTAGATCTATCATGAAGCATAATTACACAACTTAGCAAGAGTAGACTAAGGCCTTAGAGTTTAAACACAACTTTTATACCACATGTAAAGACTAAAAATTATCTCACTTATGCCATGTCATCAAATAGTGAAAAACTCAAAAACATTTGAAAAGGAAAGATGAAATTGATTTCATTCAATAGACTAGTCAACTAAAATTACATTTAACTCATAAATATTAAGATAAAGATTCAACCCAAACTGCCGAATGATAAATTAAATCAATAACCAAGTCTATAATTTCAAACATGTGAAGTTGGCATATTTTTTAATATACAAAGTTTACCCATATAAAACAAGAGTATAAAATACAATAAAGGATGCCAATTAACTTGTTGTGCATCCCTACATCATGAAAGTAAAACATACATCATGTATATACATCAAGAATAAGACCATTAAGGTCAAAATGAAACAATGATACCAAAATGTCATGAACAAATGTCTATTTGCATATCCCTATCTCATCAGCCATCAAACACTTGTCCATTTTCAAATCTTGAGACATGAGTATGGCTTAGGCACTTTTTTTTCCCAACTATGGAGTGGTTAGCTCCCCCAGGACTCATCCTTACATGAGAGTGCACCGACCCTAGCCGAGAAGCCTAGTAACCCAAAATGGGTGGATAGGAAGGAATCTGGTGCAACTGTGAAACTAACTACTTTCCACATATGTCTAAGTAGAGCTCATCATAGATATGGTAGGAATTTGAAACATAACCGATACATTTAAGGAAACATGTGCAATCATAGCTTTGGACAAAGAAAATAAATACCAGATACTGGCATGTAAAAGAAACTCACTTTTACCCTTTCCAGGCTTTTCCATATTCAGCACCTTTCCGATTTAATCTCAAATACACTTAAAATTTTCAAAGAGAATGTTCAAGTGAAAAATGTTATTCTATTGGAATTAAAAAATTGGCATTATAACTTAACTAAAACAAAAATTATCCAATTTTTCTTTCTGGTCTTATATTCCAGGTGAATAGGGGTAAAAATGGATTCACCTCTATTCAAATATGTGAGAGAGAGTGGATAGATAGATGTGTGGGGGAATATGAGATCTATTCCCAAATCCAAATTCCCAAAAGAGAGATCCAATTTGATCAACCAAGAGGTTAATGCACAATCAAATCAATCTATGAAGAATATGAAAGAGAGAGAAACCCTATACTTCCCTATAATTGGATTATGCTTGAAATATGAAATAATTGAAATACAAATACTAACCTCAAATTAGGGCAGATTTGGGAAATGTCAATATCTGATGTCTATGTGTACTTTCAAGAAATTCTGCAACCTGTTCTAGACTGGAAATGTTGAGATAGAGAAAACCGAGAAATGTTTCTCTAAGATGAGCTTAGGTCAAGTTTGACCCTCATAAAAGGTCAAATACAACATTCTTTATTTGAAGGCCGATTTTGATTCTGTTTGCAGATCTCGGAAGTTAGCCAAAAAGTGTATCAAAATTTTCTCTAAGATCTAAAATTTCACACTTGTACCTATAATAAAATGGAGGTTTTTGTTGTATGGGGGGTTTTCCTTGGTCAAACCATAATTTATGAATTAACCTTGAAATTGAATTGAAATATAGTGTGCATAAACAAAGTAATTGAAATAAATCACCTCGCTTATGTTGAAGTCCTTGTAGAGGATTTGAATTCTCAAATCCACAAGTAGGAATGCTTCAATAGATATATAATGAATGTAGGATGTCTCCAATCAATGGCATTTAATTTTCAACACCAATCTTGACTTGATTTTTGCATATGAGAAGGCTTGAATGAATGTAGAAGGGTGGATCATCAAAGGGGCTCCAAAGAGATTGAAAGCTAAAAAAGGATCTCCTTGATGGATGGATGCTTGAACACTTGAATGCTTGAAGACTTGATTGAATGCTTGAAGACTTGCTTGATTGCGGATGTTCTCACAAAACTTGATGGAGAAAATGAGAGAGGAAGGCCTCCTTTTATAGCGAACTAGGGCACAATCCTCTAGAGGGGCCACCTTGAAGAATTAAATCCCAATTAGATCCTAACCTTTAGAAAATATACCTAGATTAAATGCAATTAGAGGATTTACCATTCCAAAACCCGAAATGGCCGACTTGGAGGCGGGAAAATAAATATCCTGAAAGCCCGATGCCCAAAAATCAAGGATTCTAGAAATTTGAAGGAAGGGAGAAAAATTGAGGTTGGGACTGACCTATTCAGGTTCAAGCTTGATCTTGACCTAGTTAGGATCAACCTTAAATTTGACCCTGGGCCCAGATTTAGTCAGAACTAGGACAGGAGGTCCCGGGGATGCCCAGAGACCTAGAAATGATATCAGACAGGGACAAAATGCCATGGATAAGAATAAAATCTTATAATAATTGTGATGAAGGCCAAGAGGACCTATTTCTAAGTCCTACCTAGAAAATAGAGCCATGAAAGAGGGAAATTTAGGAGAATCCTTGAGATCCTATCCCTAATTTCACCTAGAATGAAGAAATCAAGTGCAGAAAAGAAGTGGAAAGTGGGGAGAAAGCCAAATACATGTAAAGACCTGGTCAAGGTGCTTAACATGACCCTAGACCACTTACTCGGAGGGCTAAATGCTCTTATCATGGAAGTGCTTCCTGTATGCACCCTAAAATGGTCACCTAGACTTTGGGCCCCATTTATTCAATTTGTCAAATATCAATTTCCTGAATCAATGCTTTGCAATTTTCAAATCAATTCCTTGATCAAATCACAATTAAATCAATAATTCAAATATTTCTAAGGTTTGATCATTTCATCAATAATTTTATTTAATTAAAAGAAATATTCTCTTTTAAATAAATAAAATAGGCTTATTTAATTAAAAGAAATATCTTAAATAAAATAATCTTATTTAATTAAAACCTCTTTTAATTGAATGATTTTATCTTATTTAATTAAATATTCTTCTTTTTATTAAATAAACTTATCCTATTTATTTAAAAGATAATTCCTCTTTTAAATAAATAAAATCCCCACTTAAAGCAAAATTTGTGATGGAAAAGGAAATAAATCAAATAAAAACAAAACAAAAATCCTTTTCCTGATTCTTTCAATAATTTTATTTAATTGAAAGAAATATTCCCTCTTAAATAAATAAAATAACTTTAAATTAATTAAAAGAAATATCTTTAAAAAAAATAAATTTATTTAATTAAAATCTTTTTTAATTAAATGATTTTATCTTATTTAGAATGATATCTCTCTTTTAATTAAATAATGTTATCCTATTTAATTAATAGAGAATTATTCTTTTAAATAAATAAAAAATCCTCTTAAAGCTCTTTGTGATGAAAAAAGGGAAACAAATAATTAAAAATAAATAAAATCCCTTTTCTCTCCACACTTTCTAAAAAATGAGCTTTATTTCCTCTTTTTGGATTTATCCCACATTGCTCTTGAGGATGCATTCTCCTCCACATTTTCCTATATAAGGAGCCCTTTCCTTCTAATTTCAGATCCCAGAATTTTCATGTTATTGTTATACTGCAGGTTTGGAGAGCAATATTGGAAGAAGCTTTTGAGCACATTTGGAGCTTGGATATTTGAGACTTCTTTCTTCTTGTCTTCTTCTCTCATGCCTTATGGCAATCCATAGTTTAGATTAATATTGCATTCACATAATAGTTTAAATTCATGTTTCCTTTCATAGATTAACATTGTATAAGCATTCATTTCAATAGAATAGTTTATTTCTTACATTGTTATCATCTAGACTAGTTTCATTTGCATGCAATAACTTGATGATCATGGAGATTAGCATGCTTGCTATTCATCTTTGAATCTCTCATTTCTTGGTGTACTTGCATGGGCATAACTAGGTCAATCTGAGGGCCTCATATACAAACCCCTGCACTCCACGAATAGAGAGTTGTGAATCGCTGTTTGAGACCTCATTCTTGAGTGTTCTTGAATGTAATAATTCACAAAAGTGTGACTACTTTCTAGCACACATTTTTGGCGCCCACCGTGGGGCAGAAAAGATTAATTTCTAGCCTCATTCTTGATTAATTTTTCAGTTTTAGTGTTGGTTCCAGGCCTTGTACGGCCATGTAAAGACTAGAAATCCTATAATATAGTAATTTATGGATATAATTATGAATCCTCTTTCTCATGCTTTTGGTTTGGTTCATTTTTATTAATAAATGAATAAGTTATGATCATTTTGGTGAAAGTGGGTATTTGCAAATTTGAGATTATCTGAATACAGTTAGATTGAAATGTCTGGTACAGACAAATTGTGAAGAATCAAGACCTATACTAATATTCATTGGAAAGATACATGAATTATCTTTCATTTCCTTTTGGTTTGAGTCATTTTTATGCAGATTTGTGAAAGTTATGGGCATTTGAGTGAAGACTGGTTTTTAACAATTTGCATTGGAGTTGCAGGCAATGATTTTCTCTTAGAAAATAATTTATGAAAGGGAAAAATAAATGGCTTACATATTTGAAAATTAGATTCATTAATAGTTTTTTAAAAATTGACTTGGTTTCATTTGAATTCCTTTTGAGAAAGATATGTGATTCCCTAGGCAGGGTTTGGTGTTTTAAATCTGACTTATGACAGAAAAATTGCAGTCTGAAAAGGTTATTGGTTGAGGAATGAAATTGAATCATAAGATCTTATAATTTTGGGAAATGGTAGTTCTTGATGTTGGCTAAAAACTTAATTGTTTCCAGAAATTTTAATATTGTGATTTTATGGGTCAAATAAATCAATCTTTAAAGACTGTCTTGAAGACAACAATGTTAAATCAAACTCCTAGCAATTGATTTTCATATCTAACTATCTTCGGATTTTTTTTCCGAATGTGTGCTAAATGCTGGAGTGCAGATCTTTGGACTTAAGGTGAGTTCTTAAAATCTCTATAACACTTGTTTGGGCATAAAATTAATCTCTCATGTGTTTGGCTTGAGTGTTACATGCTTTCATAGAACACATTTTTGATGCTCTTAATGGGAAATAAATGAACATAGATTTGTTTTTATACAAGTTTGTGTTTAAGTGAATGCTTGTGTTTAAACATTAAGTAATTCTTGGTTTCAAATATCAAAACATCTCATTGAGTAATCTAGGGCATGGATTCATTCCTAGTTTACATGAAGAGTTAAATGCACCACTTTGTGGACTCACTTCATGTTTACTTGGAAAGTTAAATATTCCGTGATTCAAACCCTCTTGCACTTATGAGTAGTATTGATTACCAGTCTTAGATTACTTGTGATTGATCTAGATTACTATCTTGGGTTATTGGACTCGCTAATCCACCGGCCCCTTGTTTCCACCCTGTGGTTGCAATCTCAGCGCCACATTAAAGGGGAGGGGTCTACAGGAAAGAAGCATTAATTGTTCCACTAGGAAACCCTTTTGTGCTCTTTGGAACTCACTTGTTTTCTAGGTTGTGGACTCGTTTGTAGCTTGTGTGGGGTGTTAAGCGTTCCACCTTGTGGACTCATCTCATATTTGCTTTAAGCGTTAAGTGTTCCACCTTTAGTGCTTTTCAATACTTTTTGATAGAGAATTACTTACTTTTCATTTTTTAGAAGGCCTACTTGGGGATTTCATCACCTCAAGGGATGAACTTAACTCCCATGTTCCATTGGAGTATAAATATTGGGAGGTGAATCCAAAGACACCTCTCTTGGGAATGAGTTAGATTTCACTCTTGGCTAAGCCTCAAAGAACTTTATACCTTTGAGAAGTGAAGGAGGAGATTTGGGTTATCGTCTCCCCCCGGCTGTGTGATTTTTGATTCTTCTCATCTATGGATTTGGGCCTCATGTACCTTGTGTATATCGAGGACACCCTTTAGAAAAGCCATGTATATCCTTGTAGACAACTTGCTAGGATGTTGTTGTGTTCTGAGTGCCTGCTAAAACATATCCAAGAACATACACAAGTTGAATCTTTAAGGAGTAGCATACTAAGTCACTATTCTTGTTCATGTGCAAGGTTGCTTTTCCCCTTGCTCATTGTTTGAAGACAATTGCTTGCTTGAACTCCCTAATTGCTATTTTATGTGCCTGATCAATGATAAAAATTTGTTGATGTACTTGATCTTTTAAAATAAACTTAAAAACTGAGTTCCTGAGTTGAAGCACCAACCTTTTTACAGCTTGCTTGATTTTCTATCCTGTCATTAGAGACCTGTCTTTGTCCTCTAGGGATAGCATCATTTGGTTTACAAAGTCACCTTGGAAATAATTGTCAAGTTGAAAGAAAATTCTTGGTGAGAGTTTATCTCTAGAATTGTTAGCCACATTCTTGAAGAATTTTAGTACTCTTTTTGTCCAAACCATTTCCATCAAATTCAATTTCAATTATATTTTGGCCTAGTCCAACCTCCTGATTCAAAAGTGTAAGGGTAGTCACTCTTTGATTTGAAGCACCTCTTTGACAGTGTTGGTAACACCTTTTGCAATTTCTATCTTACCATCTCTCTTTAGACATTAGAGAACTTTGATTATCCTAGTTTGGTGTTCACATTTTGTGAGGTCATCTTATCGCCAAGTGTCTTCAATTCTCAGTCTTCCTTGGTCAGTCTAGGTTAGATCCTAGGTGCTGTCATGTTGCTCATCATCCAAACAAACGTTAATGGTATCAATTACACAAGATGACTCTTGGTCTTCTTCTTTCTTCTTCCCCTCCCATGTTTTTCTTCTAAAGTCTTCTCTTCACATGGGATATTCTTCTCATCTTCCTACTTCTTTTCCTCTTACTATCTAGTCTATTTTCTTCTATTTCATCTCTTCTGTTGCTTCCATTCTTGATTCTTCTTCTTCCAGAACCATGAATTACAAATATCTTGCTATGGAACCTCTTTTAAAAATGGATGATCTTGAACTCATTTCTCAATTCGAAGAGTTTTGTTCCTCTAACAGTTCTTCTAAATATGGCAAAGGTGATAAACTTAAGATAAAAATAGAAAAAAGATTAAAGGAATCATACGCCTTTGCTAGAATCATACGCATGATCTTTTCATGACCTCCTTCTTCCAAAAGTCTTTCATCTTCTAAATCTTCCAAATCTTATCATGACTCTTCTAAACACTATTCAAATTCTTCATCTTCCAAATCTTATCATGAATATTCTAAACATTATTCAAATTCCTCATTATCTAAGTCTTCTTCTTCCACTAGGTCTTCACCTTCCTCTTCTTCATGATCTCATTCCTCTTCTACTTCTCCCAAGAGTCTTACTTCTCTTCATGAGACATACCATCATGAGAAATGTGATAGCCCTTATGATACCTCTCCCATGAAGAGTGACACACCCATCTTTGATGACTATGATGACTACAATGACTATGATGATGGACAATGTAATGATACCTATGAAACCCCTATTCCTAAGAGTCCTCCTCGTCATGTGCTCGTGCTTACTAGAAAAGGGTCATCACATTGGATAGATTGTGATGGTGATCCATATGACTCTTATTTTGAAAGAGACTTTGATGATTTCTATGAACAATACCTAGATGATACATCTACTTCACTTAAGGAAGAGAAAGCTCAATGCGCTGATTATAAACATAAATACTATAAGAATGTATCCTCTAAGAACTATCATGCTAAAAATAAAGATTATACTCTCAAGAAAGATCATGTTAATGATGAACCTTTGTCTTGTGATGGTTCCCTTTCATCCCCTACTTCCTCCAATACCCACACATTTCCTAAAGCTTCTGAGTCTTCCAAATCTTTCACAAATCCTACATCCGACATAAATTCTAATGCTTTCCATGCAGTTCCCTATAGTTATCCTCAAGGGCCACCTCTTAAAGATACTCAAGCTAACCTTCACTTGGCTGCAAATACTTTCGATAATGCTAAATCTAAAGAGCCTAAGCCTTTATGCACTATGATGCCTACTTCAGCTATTCCTTCACCATCTATTCCAAAATCTTCCATACAATTCCAACCTGCTTTCTTGTCCTTAGAAGTGGCTTCATGTCAAGAGGACTCTAAAACTGATACAGAAAAATAATATAAAGAAAGATCAAGACCAAGAACCCTCCCTATCATCTAATCCTTTTCATGATGTCTCTCATCCGCTGAAGTCTTCTCCTAAGCAAGATCAAGCTACTACTTACACTTTTGAGCTTATTGATGATAGTGATGTTACTTCCAATGTTAAGCCTATTGAAATTCAAGAGAAAAATGATACATTTGTGCTATCCAAAGCTCCTTGTCAAGATCAAAGTTTTCCATCTTCTTGTTCTACCATTCCATGTTCACTTCCGCTTTCTACTCTTCCTAAGTCTTCGCAAGCTTTGAATGATCCTATCAAAGAAAATGCTCTTATTCAAGATGTCCAGGATCCTATTGAAAATTCTAATGCTCACTCTAAAGATGCTGATATCCTTGGTTGTCATATAGATACTGATGAATTTATTGATTATCCTTTTGCATCTTCCACTTCCATCCTTGCACCTCTTCCACCACTACTAAGGACTTCAAGTCTTCCTTCCATATTGGGTCCTTATGTCCTTTCATTTTCCCCTCCTAACTCTCCTAATTCATCATCTATCTTGGGTCTTTATGTCCCTCCATCTCCTATCTTTCCTCAAGATCAACATAGATGCATACCTTTGAATCCTTTTCATCCATCCACCCATCTACACCAGTCATATTATCCTTCTTCTTCCACACATCCCAAGTCTTTTGGAAGTAACTTGAATGTTCAATATAAGAAAAAGAAACAATACAAGAATCCATCAAAGAAAGAAGATCACCATGTCTCCTCTAATCGACATGGGGGCATAAAGTCAAAAGAGATATCTAAGAAAAAAACTACAAGACAAGTATGGGTTCCAAAATCCATCATTCATGATATTCTCTCTAAGTCATCAAAAGGAAATAAAAAGCCTAAGGCTATATGGATCCCAAAGTCTCTTGTAAGAGAGTCTCATGTTGAACGAAAAGTGAAGTTAACATTCAAGCTTTCCAAGACTTCCACCTCATATTCTTTCAAAAATATTCTTCCATTCCATGCACCTAAACCGCAACCTCTACTAAACATTCACCATATTCCTTCACGTATTCCTTCATTCAAGTTTCCTCCATCCTCTCACCACCCTCCAAGGTGTGCATCGATGTTGATCTTGCCTTCCTTTCCATCTACTCTTTCATAATCCTTCCATTCATTATTCTCTTGCCTTCTATCATTTTTCCTCATTTGCATATTCCTCCTATCTTCCAACTCCACTCGCTTTACATAAAACCGTATCCTCCATTTTTTTCTTCCATCTTCCTTTCCCTATCAGTATCTTTAAGCATATAATTTTGAATTCTTGGCATATCATGGTTTATCCTTTTAAGGAGCATTATCTAAAAGCTTGCCTTCTTCCAAAAATTATAAAATTAAAAAAAAAAAAGAAAAAAGAGAAAAAAAATGAAAAAATTGAAAATGTGCCTTGGTGAAAACCTGGAAACAGGTGCCTTGGTAGAAAAAGTAAAGAGAAATAAATTCATCCTATGGTGAAAACCACTCCTTTGTGGCACCTTGGATAGGTACCATGATGAAAACCTGGCAATCAGGCATCATGCGTAGTTCTTCTACACATCTCATCCATTCCATCTTCTCTCTTTGATCTTGACAAGGTTGATCTATACACAAACATTTGGCTATCTTGTGAGCTATCTTACGATGATCTTGCTTTCATTCCCTTCTTGTTTATCCTTCATTTTTATTTTCCTCCATTCATTCTAGTCTTTTTCTATCCTTTTCCCTTTTGGTCTTGATCTAATAAAAAAGAGTAAAACACGATGCTATGAAACCTCTTGACATGTCTACTCCTTTGGACTGCATCCTTTCCTTCTTTTGCATTATGCTGTTGAGGCTTATCCTATGCTAGTCTTTCATTTCTTGTCCAAATGTGCTTTACATGACAATTTTTTTCCCTAGCTTGGGTACTCTTGAGGAGTTTGACCTTGAGGATTTCTTCCCTCCATTCGCCTTCATTCTCCTTTCTTCCATCTCTTCCACCAGCTTGCTAATCCCTCTTGTCCTCCACCTTCCTAAACATTGAGACTACATGATGTGATCTTGCTTAGAAGTTTGATGCCCATTCTATGTGGGGGCATCCTTTGTACATATTTATTAATCCTGAAAAAAATTCTAAAAAAATTCATATATGATGCTGAAAAAATTCTAAAAATCAGAAAATATCCTGAAAAAATTATCATCTTAGTGAAAACCTAGCAATAGGTGCTTTGATGTATCTCAAAAAAATTATATATTCCAAAAATACCAAAAAAATAAAAAATTAAAAAAAAAAAAAAGAAAAAGTGCCTTGGTGAAAATCTGGAAACAGGCACCTTGGTAGCAAAAATACAAAAAAATTTATAAAAAGTCCTGAAAAAAATTCTTCCAAGTGGTGAAAACCTGGAAACGGGCGCTACTTGAGGCCTTTGCACCCCTATTTCTTAGCATGCATCCTTGACACTTAGCCTTTCTCCATTATACCTTGTCCTTGTTGCCTTGGTTTGGAATTGGTCTTTGTCTTTGTCCAGGGGGCATCATTGTGTTACCTTTGGTCTCTTGGATATGCTTTTCTTTAGGACACCTCGCAAATGGTGTTTTTCAACACCAACCCAACTGTGTTTTTCAACACAACCCCCGACATCAAGTGTTTTTCAACACTTATCAGTTTGGTCATGTGATCTTACCTGCTAGCAAGCATTTGATCCTTATCCTCAGAACTCAATATCAGTTTACACACTTAAAATTTTTAAATGCAACACTTAATGCTTGAGATACGACATGATCTTTTCTTTGTGTGCTGACCAATATTTGATTTTCATTGAGTGTCCTTGTCTAACAAATCTCTCCGTGATGCATAGCTAGAGAACTTGGGGCATGGGGCATGTTTTTATTTGCTTTCTACTTGTGGGTGTTGTCTTGAA
This sequence comes from Chamaecyparis obtusa, assembly GCA_027943335.1. Lineage (NCBI taxonomy): Eukaryota > Viridiplantae > Streptophyta > Pinopsida > Cupressales > Cupressaceae > Chamaecyparis > Chamaecyparis obtusa. The sequence continues at coordinate 15,875 of BSBK01008752.1, read as the reverse complement.
CCTCTTTAGTGTCTCTTATTGTCTCCTTGACACACTTAGGAGATTTAAGGCATCATCCTTGACTATTTTTGCACAACCATTCTCATGGTCATCCAGACGTTTATGCCTTGATGCGAGCATGGTTTTGCTACATTAAATTGGGTAAGCTAACATTACAGTCATCTTGATCTTTATGTCTTTGATGCTCATGTTAGAATCTTTCCACATTCCAATCCGATATCAATCACATTCATATCTTCATAGTTGTATTTATGACTGGTGATGATTGTGTGATCGTCCGATGTCCGGTAATAATGGCCCTATGATGAAAATAAGTTCTCTTACATTCTATAATGAATGATGAACACAAAAATCCTATGTTACCCTATTGCAAGTACACCTTTGCATTTTCATGTACCTTGCATTATTTAGACTTCATGTTAAATTGGCACTTTTAGGCTGCATTATGAGTTTGAGAGGGTTTCCTTCATCTTTCTTGTGGACTTTTAGTCAACTATGGTCACATTTTTTATCTTCATTTCCTTACCTTCTTTTGTGATCTCAATCAAAATTCCCTATCTTAAACAGTTGATTGATTTTGATGCATCCTCTTTCTTGAGGCAAATTCTCTTTCTTCTCTCCATTTCTTTCCATTTCTTCCAAACTTCTATCTTCCATTCGCTTTCACCCCACTTCTTTTCTTCTAATTCAACCTTGGGGCATAATCTTTCTTTCTGATCTACCTTGGTTCTGTGATTTTTTTTTATCTTTCATCTTATGTCAAGAACCTTATGTTTTGTTCGATTTGATCAAATTTATCAATTTACAATTTCTCCTCTATCTCATTTCAATTTCGATCACGAGGGGGCAGTACCTACCAAACTTCAATGCTTGATTCAGCTTTATCAAATTTATCAATTGCTTCTTTTGGGGCAACTTTGCTTGAGATTCTTATCTCTTATTTGAGACTTGACAATTACCTATTCACAAGTGTTGGCCTTATCTTTTTCAGTCTGCTTATCTATGTCCTGATGTGTTCCCATCTGTCGAACACACATCTGGGTTGTTTTGTGATCCCAAATCGATCTCACACTTCAATTCCATTCTTTGACTGCATGTGATCCCGAGTTGACCTCACATTAGTCAAAAAGGGACAAATGTATGCACCCTAAAATGGTCGCCTAGACTTTGGGCCCCATTTATTCAATTTGTCAAATATCAATTTCTTGAATCAATGCTTTGCAATTTTCAAATCAATTCCTTGATCAAATCGCAATTAAATCAATAATTCAAATATTTCTAAGGTTTGATCATTTCATCAATAATTTTATTTAATTAAAAGAAATATTCTCTTTTAAATAGACAAAATAGGCTTATTTAATTAAAAGAAATATCTTAAATAAAATAATCTTATTTAATTAAAACCCCTTTTAATTGAATGATTTTATCTTATTTAATTAAATATTCTTCTTTTTATTAAATAAACTTATCTTATTTATTTAAAAGATAATTCCTCTTTTAAATAAATAAAATCCCCACTTAAAAGCAAAATTTGTGATGGAAAAGGAAATAAATCAAATAAAAACAAAACAAAAATCCTTTTCCTAATTCTTTCAATAATTTTATTTAATTGAAAGAAATATTCCCTCTTAAATAAATAAAATAACTTTATTTAATTGAAAGAAATATCTTTAAAAAAAATAAATTTATTTAATTAAAATCTTTTTTAATTAAATGATTTTATCTTATTTAGAATGATATCTCTCTTTTAATTAAATAATGTTATCTTATTTAATTAATAGAGAATCATTCTTTTAAATAAATAAAAAATCCTCTTAAAGAACCTTGTGATGAAAAAAGGGAAACAAATAATTAAAAATAAATAAAATCCCTTTTCTCTCCACACTTTCTAAAAAATGAGCTTTATTTCCTCTTTTTGGATTTATCCCACATTGCTCTTGAGGATGCATTCTCCTCCACATTTTCTTATATAAGGAGCCCTCTCCTTCTCATTTCAGATCCTAGAATTTTCATGTTATTGTTATACTGCAGGTTTGGAGAGCAATATTGGAAGAAGCTTTTGAGCACATTTGGAGCTTGGATATTTGAGACTTCTTTCTTCTTGTCTTCTTCTCTCATGCCTTATGGCAATCCATAGTTTAGATTAATATTGCATTCACATAATAGTTTAAATTCATGTTTCCTTTCATAGATTAACATTGCATAAGCATTCATTTCAATAGAATAGTTTATTTCTTGCATTGTTATCATCTAGACTAGTTTCATTTGCATGCAATAACTTGATGATCATGGAGATTAGCATGCTTGCTATTCATCTTTGAATCTCTCATTTCTTGGTGTACTTGCATGGGCATAACTAGGTCAATCTGAGGGCCTCATATACAAACCCCTGCACTCCATGAATAGAGAGCTGTGAATCGTTGTTTGAGACCTCATTCTTGAGTGTTCTTGAATGTAATGATTCACAGAAGTGTGACTACTTTCTAGCACACACTTCCATTTTAAGATGATACATTAAGGCCCCACTTTAGCAAGAGTATGGACTCGATGCAAACTCTTGGTAAAGGAGATTATAATGAAAAGATAATCTTATCAGAATCCAAGGGACAAAGGGAAACCTTAAGCCCCCAAGGACTCAAGTCTTCATCAATTCCTAGATTGCAATAAGAAAGACATCTCTAGAGAGAGAAAGAACATGTGATTACCTCACCCAATGATAACTTATGTCCCATTTTGAACCACATAGGAAAATGGCTACTGGAAAGATGGAATTGAACCACCTAGTGAATGTGGCTACTCACTAGTCAACCCATCAAGCATTCATTCTTAGGAATATTCTATTCCATAAGAATAAAATCAAAAATAAAAACAAAAGAGATCCAGTCTTAAGGAAACCTTCGACCTTAAGGGATCAAAATATATGTGTATTTGAAACTAGAGGGATCAAGAGATCCTAAAATATAAACCCATGCTTTAAGGATTAGTTACTAACCCAAAAAGGGAAAAAAAAAAAGTATCTTGAAACATAATATGTGTGTATCGAAAAGTGTGTGTGTGCAACAGGTGAGCAGAGTGTATGCCCCCATGTTAAAGTCATTATTGACACTTTAACAGGAGCAATGGCTTTAATGGAAACATAAATAACTCCACTGAGTACGTTTCCATGTCGAGATGCCCCCAGATGAAGACAAATCAAGGGAAATATCACAGAAACATATAGAGAACACAAAAGGGATCTACTTACTGTGGGGTCAATATGATCATAAGATAATAAATATATGATATTATTGCAAATGAATTGACATCATTCCCCAAAGAAAGTAGAACTACAATCACAAAGGAGGAAAGATCACATAAGATATAGAAAGGAAAATCTTTTCAGACCATGACATGGAGACCAAAAAGAATTAGTGCTACCATATCTTGAATCCAAGCAGATTACACAAGGAAACATTTACAAAAAATAGAATAGTTATGACATAACATTGAACAATGCATGGAATAATAGAGATACATATAGAAGAATTTGAACAACAGTTTCAATTCCTTCATCATCCTGCACCAACTGAGTAACAAGGATCATATAAAAGAATCTAACAACATTTAGAAAACATATTATGGGAGAAGCACAGTATAGCAGGAAAATACACAACAAAGCTACCATGAAGGACAATCTAATCAAGCATGCCGCCTCCTCTCCCCATCTTGTTGTATATCATTTAGGGAAGGTGGGTAACTCACAAGAGGGACTATATCCCACATAGTAGGAATGATAGCCAGTTCCAAACAAGGATCCTCTTGAGAATCACAATGTTCAACACTAGGTGTAAGAGTTAATTGTGAGGAAAGCGTATTAGGTAAATCAATGTCAATGTCAATAGTCTCATATTCATCATTAACATCATCAGTATCCTCAAGAGTATCTTCTTCATCCAAATTAATTAAAATAGGATCTAAGATATGAATAGAATCATCATAATCATGCATGTGAACATCATTATTAGTAACAATCTATTCTAATACATTATTGATAGGTTTATCTGAGGAAAGTAAAGATATTTGAACTTTAGCATGAGCACGACGCTTTTTATGATGTTCATTAGAAGATTGATTACATTTTGATTTATTTGAAATAGGTTGAGAACTAGGAGGAACAATCATAGGATCCTTCATAGGTTCTTTGGGAAGATCAGTAGGATTATTAACCATAGGAGAAACAATCATAGGATCGTGATAGGTTCGATAGAAGGAACTTGATTAACAGAGCTAGAAGCCTTAGTTAAAGGAGGTATAGAAGGTGTAGGAAAAAGACCATGATTAAGATCCCTAGGAGGTGAGCTTAATTCAAGAATATTATGATATTTATAAGCTTGATATGATCAAAAAATATTATCAGGTCGAGGAGGACATGAATTAGGTAATGAAGGCCAAAAGAAATCCAGAGCAACATAATCTCTAGGCCTAGAAGGTTGATATAAACTATGATTAATCATCTTCACTTCTTCATCATGAATGAACTTAAGACACTTATGGATAGGTGAAGCAATAGCATGCATGGCAGTCAACCAAGGAAAATCTAGCTTAACTTGAAATTGATCAGAAGTAGGAACCACAACAAAGATATTGTTCACAATTTTTCCACAAAACTCAACCAGTAAAGTAATAGAACCAAATGATGGATAAAAAAAACCATTGCAAGTTTCAATCCACACATCTGATGTATCATAAAAGTCATGTTGTAAGATTTTCATAAAAATATTTTCTTCAATGATAACATTAACTAAGGATGTAGGATCGATAAGACAACCACAAGTAGGTTTCTGAGAAATCCTAGTAGCAATCTAAAGGGGACCATCAGGAGCTTTAATAGTCTCAGAGTCATCAAAGGTAATCAAAAGTTCCTGAGGTCTTTTATTCTTAAATTTTTGTCAAGGTTTAGGTTGAGTTTTCATTTTAGGTTTAGGTTTTGGTCCAGGTTGAGATTGAACTTGAGGTTGATCCTGAGGTTGAGGTGGAGATACAGATTGATCAACATGCTCCACTTGATTAACAACATGATTGAGATCATCCATCTTTGAATCATACAAAATTTCCATAGCACATGGTTGATCAATAGTATTAGTATCATGTGTAGGTAAAGGGTTCATATAGATTTGAAGGTTCTGATTAGGAGGAGAGACAAATTTGTTCCCACTACCATCTAGATTATCAATAGATAAGGAATTAGAATCAATTAAGTCTTGAATCTTATGTTTTAAAGAATAACATTTCTCAGTATCATGACCATTCTGATGATGATATTGAAAAAAAGCATTTTGATCAAAATATTTAGATGCAATCATAATAGGTAAAAGAGGTCGAATAGGAGGTAAAGTAATCATATTAGCAGTTAACAACCTATTCATAATAGCATGTAAAGATTCAGAAAGAGGAGTAAACATACAATTTAATCGAAAAGAAGTGGATGCTTATGGGATGCAACAGTAACTTGATCAACAACTACATTCACTTGTTTGTTTATCTTGACATAGTTGTTGAATTTTTTGAACTTGTTTAGATTAGGAGCAGCATCACTCTTATCAACTGAAACAGGAGCCATTGGAGTGTTTCTCTCAAATTGAATCACTTGTAATTGATAATGATGAAGCACTGCAAAAAGTTGTTGAAAAGAGGTAAATTCAGTAAGCAAAATCTTATCTCTAATATCCTTTTGCAAATTTGAAATAAACATACGTTGAATATCCATATCAGGAATAGGATAGGAAATCTAAGCATGCAAATGCTTAAATCTACCAATAAATTTAGTCAAATTTTTTTTAGCACTTTGTTTAAAATGCATCAAATCAATCAAAGACACTTGCAGGTCAATGTTGTTTTGAAATTGTTGAATAAAGGCATTAGAAAGTTGTGGAAAGGAATCAATAGAATAAGGAGGCAAGGAACAATACCATTGTAAGGCCTTGTCACAGAAAGTTGTAGCAAACGGTTTGGCTAAAATCCTATTGTCATGAGCATAATCACTACAAAGGATTTGAAATGTTTTAACATGATGAACAGGATCTCCTTTTCCATTATGATTCTCAAGATGAGGCATCTCACCTTGCTGAGGAAAAGGAGTATGAATAATATCCTGGGACAAGGGACTTCCCATGTCACATGTAGGAATACTAAACTTGTTTTGAGTTAAGGAAGCAAGTTGTTGTTGTAAGGATGACATAGTTTGAGCCAAACTAATGTTTATTGGATCATTAGAGGAAATGGGAGGAGTAGAAACATTAGACACACTAGGTAAAGTGTAAGAAGCTATAGGAATAGAAGACACAACTGGAGGAACACTAGGAACTATAGTTGGAAGCAAATTGGAATAAGTAAAAGGAACATTATGATATGAAGGTTGTGATGTAGGAACAAACATAGGAGGAACACTCATAGGAACAAAGGGAACTGTCACAATCACCAAAGAAGGAGTATAGGTAGGAATACTAGGTAAAGGATTAGAAGGAGGTTCAACACTAGTGATAGGAGGAATCAACCCTAAGTCTTGAGCTTCTTGAACTAAAGGTTTAACATTTGAATGCACAAGGTGAGTAATACCATGCAAGAGGTTAACACCTTGATTAGTATCACAGAGAACTTTCTTAAGAGCCTCTATAGCTTGAATGGAATCTTGATTATGGTTCTCTTGAATAAGCCAATTACCCATTTTATCAAGTTCAGTGGAAATTTTTTGGACTTGTTCAGGAGGAACTCTTAAAGCATCATCCTCATCATGAGATGAGTGAGAAGAGTTTTGCTCCATAGTGGGATTACAATCATGAAGAATCAAGTTATCATACAGGATCCTAAGGAAAGGAGAGGAAGATTCCAGATCAAAGGCACCCATGAGTCTACGACTTCTTCTAACTAGAATGTTATAAGTAGGACTAGTGGTAGTAAAGCTCATAAACCAATGTAATGTAAATGAACTAAACTAAGAATATATAAAGCATGAATATGAAATCTAATTAGCATGCAAGATCTAACACAAAGGAAAAATCTAATACTAACAAGATAAAAGGAAAGCAAAATAAGGCATCCAATTCCATAAAAGAAAAGAGAGTAAGTATTTCAGGTTCACCAAAATGAATAGGGGTAAAAATGGATTCACCTCTATTCAAATATGTGAGAGAGAGTGGATAGATAGATGTGTGGGGGAATATGAGATCTATTCCCAAATCCAAATTCCCAAAAGAGAGATCCAATTTGATCAACCAAGAGGTTAATGCACAATCGAATCAATCTATGAAGAATATGAGAGAGAGAGAGAGAGAGAGAGAGACCCTATACTTCCCTATAGTTGGATTATGCTTGAAATCTAAAATAATTGAAATACAAATACTAGCCTCAAATTAGGGCAGATCTAGAAAATGTCAATTTCTAATGTATGTGTATACTTTTAGGCAATTCTACAACTCGTTCTAGATTGGAAATGCCAAGACAGAGAAAACCCAAAAATCTTTCTCCAAGATGAGCTCAGGTCAAGTTTGACCCTCATAAAAGGTCAAATACTACATTTTTTATTTGAAGGCCGATTATTATTCTATCTGTAGATCTCGGAAGTTTGCCAAAAAAGGTATCCAAATTCACTCTCAAATCTGAAATCTTGCACCTGTACCTACAAGAAAATGGGGGTTTTTGTTGTATGGGGGGTTTGCCTTGGTCAAACCCCAATTTAGGAATTAACCTTGAAATTGAATTGCAATATAGTGTGCATAAACAAAGTAATTGAAACAAATCACCTCGCTTATGTTGAAGTCCTTGAAGAGGATTTGAATCCTCAAATCCACAAGTAGGAATGCTTCAATGGATATAGAATGAATGTAGGATGTCTCCAATCAATGGCATTTGATCTTCAACACCAATCTTGACTTGATCTTTGCATATGAGAAGGCTTGAATGAATGTAGAAGGATGGATCATCAAAGGGGCTCAAAAGAGATTGAAAGCTAACAATGAATCTCCTTGATGGATGGATGCTTGAACACTTGAATGCTTGAACACTTGATTGAATGCTTGAAGACTTGCTTGATTGTAAATGTTCTCACAAAACTTGATGGAGAAAATGAGAGAGGAAGGCCTCCTTTTATAGTGAACTAGGGCACAATCCTCTAGAGGGGAAACCTTGAAGAATTAAATCCCAATTAGGTCCTAACCTTTAGAAAATATACCTAGATTAAATGCAATTAGAGGATTTACCATTCTGAAAGCCAAAATGGCTGACCCGGAGGTGGGAAAATAAATATCTCAAAAGCCTGATGCCCAGAAATCAAGGATTCTATAAATTTGAAGGAAGGGGGAAAAATCAAGGTTGGGACTAACCTAGTCAGGTTTGAGCTCAATCCTAACCTAGTCAGGATCAACCTCAAATTTGACCCTAGGCCTAGATTTAGTCAGAACCAAGATAGGAGGTCTCGGGTATGCCTAGAGACCTAGAAATGATATCAAACAGGGACAAAATGCCAAGGATAAGCATAAAATCCTATGATAACTATGATGAAGGCTAGGAGGACCTATTTCTAAGTCCTACCTAGAAAATAGAGCCATAGAAGAGGGAAATTCAGGAGAATCCTTTAGATCCTATGCCTAATTTCACCTAGAATGAAGAAATCAAGTGCAGGAAAGAAGTGGAAAGCAGGGAGAAAGTCAAATACATGCAAAGACCCGGTCAAGGCACTTAACATGACCATAAACCACTTACTTGAAGGGCTAAAGGCTCTTATCATGGAAGTGCTTCCATTTTAAGATGGTACACTAGGATGCCAATAATAACAAAATATCTAAATGAAACTAATTACTTTAATTGATTATGTTTATTCATAATTGTTTGGCGAAGCAATATGTCTATCAAAATTACAACATACAGTCAGTTCACAATACTATACTAAAATAATTTGTTTAACATCCTTTTCTTTATATTAAAAAAGAGAAACCAAAAAAATGTATGCATGATGAATTAGTTTCAACGCCTACATCTTTATTGACTTAAGCCGCATTTTTCTAATTTTATTGATTAAAGAAATATGTTTTCTAGAAAAAACATATTTATTAACAATGATCTGGAAAATGGTCATGGAAGAAGTTTATGTCCATCTTTCTAAAATATAATTTCTTTTCTTTTATGATCAAGGGAAAATAAATAAAAATAATGCTTCTGATACAAAATTGAATCACTAAAAAATGTGAAGTACCAGGAAATTGTTCAAAGTTTTAAAGGAATTTCCAAACCTACAATAGCAGAACCTAAATTTAGTTGTCAAACTCATTTCCAACTGTTGTATATTTCTACCATATAATTCCATTTCTTTCTACATTTGATTTTTAATACCATGTTCTCATTTGATTTCGTATATGGTCTATATTTGTTTCAGCATAGTAGAAATCAAAGATTAATTTTCTCTCATTCCAGCTAATAAATGAAGTTTTTACAAAGATTGGAAAATGATAAAAAGGAGTTTTCAGTTGTTTAGACAAAGAAAATAAGTCAAAAGAGTCCAATAACAATGTTTCTTGATTCAACACTTTAAAATATGTAAAGCCTCTATTCGAATGCAACCTAAAAATAAGAATTAATACTAAATTTGTGATAAAAAATGTTTAACCCAAAACCAAGCATAAGCTATTACCATTTGAGCATTCTAGACAATACTTAAGGAGAAATCTGGGGAAGACTTGAGGAGTAATATAGCAGCAAACTTGGAGTGTATTATGGCAGACCTAGGAGAAATTTATTGTAGACCTAAGGAGCAATCTATAGCAGAATTGAGGAGTAAGGTATAGAAGATATAGAGGCACAATTCATAGCAGATCTGAAGAAAACTCAAAAGGTTGAATCATAGGCTTCAGCAAGGAGATTCTAGAACATAACCAGGTGTTATCCATTATTTATTTGTCAATATATTGTTAGGGCCTAAATCTTAGTTTTGAAAGATCATCTATAGTTTAAATTTTCCTTTCAAAGTCTGAAAATATTAACATGGTATCTTTAATAACCCTCAACAATTGATGGCTTAATTAAACAACAATTTTTCTTCACAACATTAATGGTTTGACATTTTTTCAAACACTTTGCATGGAATCTCTATCTCGTTGTCTTTTATCTTTAGATTGCTTCCTCTTACTTGTAATGGTTCAAATTTAGTTTAGATGCATGCAAATGGTTATTAGATGTCCAAACAAAGAAGTTGAAGTACAAATGCAATCTTTTTTTACCATTCAAATACATACATGTGATTTCAGCCTATGAAATGTGCATCTACAACCAATAGACAGTTTTACAAACACTTGGCATGCAATCTAATGATTGAAACAGATAACTACAACTCTCATTAAATTTGCAATTAAATGAAGAACCTATAGGTGACTATTGTAGTTATCAAATTGCAATAGATTTTTATGAGGAACAATGTACAATAGTATGCTCCCTCCAACTTAAGGCAGATCGTAGTTAGCATGTAATAGACACTGCCCCAATAAAGAAAATATCAAAACTCCAAAGGAAAATGTAGGTCTGTAACTTATAATTTCTATCTCCAAACCCTTTTGAATTAGACCAATTCACTCACAAACATCATCTTCTCTTGCATAGTTAATGCAGTTGAGAAGACAAATCAAATTGCTATACTTCAGCAGCAATTTGCACTACCAATTTTAGACAATCTTCCACTATACTTCAGTAGTGGATAAAAAATCCTTAGAATAGACTCTTATACTTCAGCAATGGCACAAACTTTAGAACCTCAGAAAGCCAAAAAGGAAACAAAATAAAATAAAATATTAAAGCGTTCTTTTTCCAATAAAATGAGCTCATATTTATAATGCTTTGTTGATAAAAGTTTCCAAAAGAACTCAACTTTTGAAATTGTGACAGTTTCACAAAAGAATTCAGCTCTTGAAACTTTCTAACAAAACTTCACTTTAAATATTTAATACTTAGCTTAGGAATATAATAAATGGCCCCCTTCCAATGATGACTCAACCCTCAACTTAAGTGAAATTATAAAGTTAAATTATAACTTTATAATAAGCCATTTAATAATTTAATAATAATTTGGCCACTAAAAATATAATAACTCCCAAAATACTTATCATTTAAATATGTCATCCAAAGTAGGAGTTATACCTATTATTTATCCATGTGACTAGATGCACTTTCCAAAAATAGAAAGGGTCCATCTCAATCAACACCCAACTTACCACAAATAGTAAGTAGACAAATCTAAGCCCAAATAAAGTCCAATATAAGCCAAACAAAGACCAACCTATAGCTTACTGAATTGTGGAGAAGACAAGACCCTCCCAAGCCAAGTCACTACCTTAGAAGACCCTCTATCCACAATAATTAGCCTACGAGGATCAAAACAATAGGCTAATCCTTGAAACACCGATGCTGAAAAAATTGGGGACATTACAGTCATCCCTCCCTAAGATTGCTTGTCCCCAAGAAATCCATAGAAAAATGAACATCACAGTCCACCTAGATCCCAAGGGTAGAACTTCGTACTACCCTTATTGTGTACAAGCAACTCATGTAGCACCAACACCCTAGGTGTGTGAATTTTGTACCTAGTTGTAGACACAACACTTTAGTAAAATATTAGAGGTTAGCTAAAATCAAAATCATGCAATGAAATGGAAACTAAACTAACCGAGCCATTTACTACCTTCTAGTAGGTGCGAGTATGATATTCTCAGATTGGACCGAGATCAGTGACCTTGACGACACCTAAATGAAGGATTTGGAATGCAGAATCTAGATATGGGATGAATGCAAATTAATCTATATTTTTGGATTTTCTATGCAATAATATGAAATAAACTGATACGAATCTATTCTAGATTAAAAATGATATAATATGCAATTGATCTAACAATGATATGCTAAATGATATGAATGCTCAAAAACAATGAAAGTCTCACAACAACTTTGATTTGCAAAGATTGATTCTTTGATCACCAATTCGCCAGCATGAGGATGCAATTCGTGGATATATCGATATGAAGAGCTGAAGCCTTAATTTATAGAAATCCATGGCTTTGGAGGTGCATGGGAAAAAGCCATAAATCACTCTTGATGAACTCAGGTTGATTTTTTGAGTCAACAAGAATTTAGAAATAGATTAACTCACAAAATCATGTAAATCATGAAAAAAATAGCTTTTTAACTTCAATCAGAAGTTGAGATCAGCTTTCAACTCAAAAGAGAGTTGAATTTAATTTTAAAATAACTTGAATTGATTTTCTGATTTAAAGTTTAACTGCTTTTTGAATGTGCACAATTGATTATGAATTAATTAAATAAATAAAGTGATTTATCCTCAACTTAATTGATTTTAAAATAAAACAATTCATTTATGTGTTAATCAATTATTAAATCAAACTTTTATTCAAAAACTATATCATTGAATTTGACAATTGACATTAATTAATTAAATAATAATTTAATCAATTAGTCATAGGATATTTGACTTATTGTCAGAATTAAATAATACAATTTAGGAATAAACATAATTAAATCTAATTAAATAATTAAGTGGCAGTATTAAATCTAATTAATTAAATATTTAGAATATTCAATTAACCAAACTTTAGGATAAATAAGATTTATCGCCTAATAATTATTAAATTGAAGATAATTAGGATAAATAGGAATATTCAAGGAATATTCCCCAATGTAGATTTTAGGATAATCAATTAAGATTTCATAATGTGCCGATGTGCCTTAGGTTAGGACTTTTGTATCGATTTCATTCGATTTGAAGATGTAGGAGGTTAATGAACCTATAGCCCATTTTTGGGGTATTACATTTTGCCCCTCTTTGAATTACTGTGTGAAGCGCAGTGGTTCAAATATAGTCTATGTATGATAAAGATGTTTGAGATTGAAATTGATTTGAAAGATGAACCAATTCTGAGATAGAAACTGATTGAAAGATTTGAAGATGCTAGGTCCTGAATGACCAAAGATAATGTTAACTATAACAACAATCAACCGATGTTTGTGAAAAAGTGTCAAAACACCTGATTCTAAACCTTACGATTGCAAAGAAGTGACTGACTGATTCCAAACCTGATTGTCAATAAGAATCACATTGGTATCACATCTGAACCCTTCAGTTTCGAAGAACCAATGAAATAACACTAATGAACCGATGGCTGTGAAAAGCTTGATACAGTTTACAAGATTAAGAGAATACCAGATTGATATGGATCTCGATGAATCTGATATGCCCTAAGCGATGATTGATTTGCCCCAAGCGATGAGGACTTTTGATGAATCAGCAACTAGACGTGGTTGTTGTCTTGATTACTAAGGAAAGATATGATTACAAATTTAGATT